>JAEUYN010001022.1:0-35966 GCA_018257835.1 Euura lappo | reverse complement strand
CTCTCTCGTCTTGGGTTTATGTTGCCTCTGGGGTCCCTCAAGGCTCGGTCCTTGGTCCTCTCCTCTTTACCATCTTCGTGAATGATCTCCCTCTTTCCATTAGTAATGCACGTCACCTTTTCTATGCGGTTGACCTACAAATTTACTTGTCTGTCGCTCCAACCGCATTGGAGGATGGATTAAGGCAGATCTCTGAGGATGTTAGGGCAATTGCGTCCTGGGCCGAGGAGAACTCTTTGGCGCTGAACCTCAACAAAACTAAGGCCTTGCTAGTCGGTAGCGCCCAGCTTTTAATTAAATCGGGTTGATGTTTCTTCCTTACCCTCCATCGAAGTAAACGGGTCCGTCATCCAGTTAAGGAGGTTGGGGACTAATATCAAAACGTAGAGAATCGCTTCAAATTTGTGTGAGGTGTTCATCGATGTGGAATACAATTTGTTGTCAAGTTTCAATTAATTCGTCAGTCTCGTTTCCGAGTAATCATTAATCAAAGTTACGTTCTTATACACGGGCGCTTATGGCGGTACGTGACGAGTATCGTGAAAAAACGTCGTTTATCGTTTGAACGCAGGGGCGAAAACGTAGAGATCTCTATAAAAAACCATCTACATGGTTAATGATACTTTTGAGAAGATTCTCGCGAAAAATGAAGTATCCTTACCAGCTTCGTTTGCGAACCATAGTGAAAAACATGGAGCGTTTTGTAGGGACATTAACCTAGAATCCTCGAACGAAATCGCATAAAATATATTTTTGTGACTAAAAATCGGAAAATACAGTACAGTTGATGTTGACGAACGTAATTAAACGACAAGTGATGCATATTACATCAAGATTTCATCAAAAGTCTTCTTTTCGAAGTAAATTTTGTTTTTCGTTGCTCTCAAATGAGGTTGAGAACCACCAACCGGGCCCGTGTATAAGCATAGGCTTACCCCTCTCACAGCTCGCCCCGCGAGCGGGGTAGCCAACTTAACTTCCAGTGCGCGCGATCTCGGGGTCACTTTGAACTCCAATCTTGGCTGGAAAGAACATGTCACCAGCATTTCCAATAAAGTCAGCATGATACTACACCAGCTTAAGGAGGTTCGTCAGTGAATGCATTAGTTCACGGATTGGTTGAAATTTTTTGTATTGGTTCCTGTGAACGTAATACAATTGCTGAAATAATTTCAAAATTTTTGACCAGCCCGTTTACGAGAAAATAATTGATGAATTTAGCTCCTTATACACGGGTTCTTACGGGAGTTCGGTCGAAATGATACGTATAACCCGGATAACGTAGAAAACCGCTTTAGGACTTGAACAAAAAAATATGGAAATGATGCAATGAACCTTCACGAAGATAATAACGGAAGATGGAAGAATTCGACCAGCGCGTTTGTAAATAATAAGTGAAAATAATAGTCAAAGTGTATACGTTTCGCTCGAAGTCGGCGAGGCCCGTGTGAAGCTTGGAAACACCGCACTCAATGAACCCGAAATGACGCGGCGTTGGGGTTAGAAATATTACGTGCGAACTGGGGCGCGAACATTCAAAGATATTCAAAATTCGTATAAATAAATCCCAACGGAAACTTTTGATTTCCTAATTTTTGTTATTATTTTGGTCATTGTTGTAATTAGTAATTAACTGTCAGTTGTCATGATATCAATGCGTTATTCGTGGATGAAGTACTTTCTATACCGGTCCGTATGTAAACATGCAACCGGCCTGCGAGTCCATAGCAGTCGACGTAGCAGTCTCGCCAACTTGCTATCGGCTGCGCTGTTGCCGTTGTTCGACTTGAAATATATAATGTTTGAAACTCAATTATTAACATTTATTTCCACTTGGCAATTATTTATTTCGCGTAAAAAGTGTAAAATCAAATAACATTTATACTTTTCCCGTGCCATATACAAATGTACATGGTTTTTGTAAATACGAAATTTTGATTCCTGTGAGTGGTATTGGCCCGGAGCCCCTGTGTATAAGCATAGGCTTTCCCCTCTCACCGCCCGCCTCTCGCGGGCACTGACGAACCTCCTTAAAACTAGCAAGGACTTGTTTTCGCCCTCGCTTCGTAAGTGGCTCGTTACTGCCCTCATATTTCCTCACTTCGATTATTGTTGTGCAGTCTACAATGATTTGCCCGGTGCGCTCGATATTAATGCTGCCGTCCCATGGCCCGGAATTTGTTCCGTCTCCACAAACCCGGAATCCAGTGACTTTTCAAGCGCCAATCAGAGGCGTTCCGGCCCCACTGATTTACGGGATACATTTCTCCTACTGTCCCATGGTACGGAATTGACACGCACGGAACGATTGCCGGCGAATTGCGATCGTTCCTTTTAGCGCTGATCAATTCGAAATACGCTACTGTGATTGGGTGTCGGCACTTCCGGGCTTGTGAATTCCGTGTCATGGGACACCCGATGCTGGCAGGCACGGATTCGTGTCACCCACACAAGCATATGTATTGTTTAGATGCACGTGCGCGCTAAACCTCCGTTTTGCTAAATGAATTGTAATATTATTAAGAATAAATGGATGCTGAAGAATAAATTAGAAATAAATCTTTATTGATCAGGGATATTTTCCGTATGTATCAATAGCATACATAAATACTTAATTCGATTTTCGATTCGGGACAGGTTATGAATATTCTCGAATTATATATAGGTTAAAAATCGGGTGATATTAGGTCAAACGTGACGAATGTTTCCATTATTTCCACTTCAACAATAACTACAACAAACGAATAAATAAATAAATGAATTTCGTATTATACTGACGGGTCCTAACGAATTCATTTTTGAGTTTTGTTACACGTACGCACAGATACAGAGATTTGTTTGACAGATCGCAACTACTGGTAGTGCACACGGAACGGAATGTCCAGAACACCTCTGATTGGCGCTTGAAAAGTCACTAGATTCCGGGTTCGTGGAGACGGAACAAATTCCGGGCCATGGGACGGCAGCCTAAGCTCCAGCGTTTAGAAAATGCGTGCGTGCGTTTTGTGCTTGATGTTAGATGCGATACACACATCACCCCCTACCGGCTTGGGTTAAACTGGCTATCGCAGAGCAACCGCCGCCTTTATATTATTGATTGCCTTCTTTTTAACACACTCTCTAGCGGTCGTCCTCCCTACCTTGCGCAGTCGCTCCGGTTTGTGCACGTGGTATCCAGCCGGGTTACTAAGGCTTCGTCTAAGCCTCACTTGCTTTGCATCCCCAGGGGCGCGATTGTGTAACTTTTAGCGACGGCGCTAAACTCCGGTTGCTATAGTAAATTAACACAATCAACAAAATATTCTGTTATTAACGTTAGCAACCGGAGTTAGCACTGTCGCTAAAAGTTACATAATCGCACCCGTACCGGACCTCTAGATTTCAGGGCTCCTTTATTGTGACCGCCTGTCACCTGTGGAACTCTCTTCCTCTTGAGGTTGTGTCCGCCAAATCCTTACCTTCGTTTCGGTCCAGGCTTTATGCCCACCTGCTTAAGGATGTATAGGCCATACAATCTCAACCAAAAGTGAGTCTCGTCGTCAATATTGAGTACTTCGAGATGAGATAAAAATCGGAAAAAAATCAACCACAATCAAGATGATAAGAGTATTCATTTTCAATAATAATAATGCCCAAAAGTTATCAACAAATTGTTTAAACAAATCATTGTTTAACAAATTTCCTGGTGACGTTATTTTTTTTTCATGTCAAATGAATTCGTTAATCTTTCTGAATACACATGAATTTTTTCAGAATTTTGTCACTTTTTTTAAATTTCCGTTATCGATTTTGA
Organism: Euura lappo; assembly: GCA_018257835.1. Taxonomy (NCBI): domain Eukaryota; kingdom Metazoa; phylum Arthropoda; class Insecta; order Hymenoptera; family Tenthredinidae; genus Euura; species Euura lappo. The sequence goes on along the minus strand of JAEUYN010001022.1, from coordinate 32,173 downwards.
AAAATGGAGAAAAAAATCTAAATTTTGGATATGTTATTGTGGAAACGATGTAGATTACAATTCCGAAGTTTCCGGAGCGTGGAACTAATAGTTTTGTAAATACAGCCTTTAGAAATGTAGAAAAAGGCTGTATTTACAAAACTATTAGTTCCACTCTCCGGAAACTTCGGAATTGTAATCTACATCGTTTCCACAATAACATATCCAAAATTCAAAAATTTTTTCTCAATTTCTCAAAATCGAAAACGGAAATTTAAAAAAAGTTACAAAATTCTAAAAAAAATTCATGTGTATTCAGGAAGATTAACGAATTCATTTGACATGAAAAAAAAATAACGTCACCAGGAAATTTCTTAAACAATGGGTTGTTTAAACAATTTGTTGATAACTCTTGGGCATTATTATTATTGAAAATGAATACTCTTATCATCTTGATTGTGGTTGATTTTTTTCCGATTTTTATCTCATCTTCTAGTACTCAATATTGACGACGAGGCTCACTTTTGGTTGAGATTGTATAGCTTATACATCCTTAAGCTGGAGCGGCGAGCGTTCGAGTCGCTTTTATAATTTTGTAATTTCTGCATCTTATTATTCAAGTGATTTCTTATATATCTAAGGTTTATACGAGCTATTTTGTACCATTTTTGATTTCCTGTTCATCTGTATTTTTTCTATAATAGTTCTACCTTACCTGTATCATGTGTACTTTCTTTTTTTATTTCATTTTCTTTCTTTTTTGTTAGTACCTATTTTGTACCATCTTTGGATCACCCTAGGGAACTTGTCCCATGGGTTATAATAAACTAAACTAAACTAAACTAATATTGTCGACGAGAATCACTTTTGGTTGAGATTGTACCAATAGATCTTTAATTTGGATGAAACAAGAGCGGATAAAATGGCATAATTTTTCAACTCAATGGAAGTGCATATTAGATATGACAGCACCATAATGGCGTAAAAATTTACCAAGTTATTATATCCTCACCGTTTCTGAAAACTATTCTAATCAGATAATCCGAATGTCTTGCGCAGGTTTGCTCCTACTTCAAGGACCCTCTGGTTTGCATCGGTCCAGTAGCCAGTGACCAGGTGAAGTCCATTGTCCAGTACACGTCAGGAGAAAAACGAATCACCGGTCAAGGAAATCGTATTTTCAAAAGAGCACCGGCGGCTTAGATTCTTGGAGTTTGATCCGAAGCCTCAGAGAAAAGAAATCTAATATCATAAGTAAGAATTACCGCGTAGAAATTTCTGGTCTAGACAAGATAGTTGTTAAGCTCCTTCCTACAGCATCCATAAAGTGCAAGTAATATATCCCGTAATTGCTGTAAATTGGGCTCCTTGTACATTGCAATAGTTTCGCGAGCAGAATTTTCGCACCTTAGGTTCTTTTCATGATATTGATTTTGTCCTATGTGACGCATTTCTTTAGTTCAGATGGCCATGATTAAGTCGAAATACCCGCGAGGCGTGCCGTAAGATCGAATGAAATTTATGTAGAGGATGTTGAACAGCAAAACTGATTGTACTACACAACTCATGTAAACATATCCTTCGTAATTGTGATGACTGAAAAATATAATACATATCAGTAGGTATTTTACTTAAGTGAAGTACAAAATAACTAACTATTATATGTAATCATATGTAAGATGCAATTGTAATGTCACTCGTATAATTTTCAAGTATAATTCAATATCGAGAATCAAGTTACGAAGCATACAGCAATTGAAATTTTTTTTTCGATGTTACTATCGACGTATTGTCCTCATGTAAGTATGTATGAATCAAAGATCTCGTTTACTGGCTAGGCTGCGTATATAATATACTTGTTAAGTAATAGTAATTCTACTAATTGCGTCATCGTGTCACCATTGTGACGATAATCCGATTGGAATAAAGTAAAATGTTTAATTATAATAGTTATAATATGCGTAAACAATTAATTGACAAGAGTTGGAATTACACGAATGCATATAACATATATTTACGCCGTTACGCGTGTATGCATAACAGTACTATAGCAAAATGGAGATAGACATGGCCATTTTATATGAGAGTTTGTTTAAAAAACCTCCAATTTTGGTATTGTGTTGAAAAATGTCTAATTCACGTGGGGAGAAATTCGAACTGATTTAATATTATTGTGATTTCAGAATTTCGTAGTACAGTTTATTAATTATAAAGTAATAATTGTTAAAAGATTTAATCAATCTTCAATTCATATGATATATCTATTGAGATGCGGCCCGCTCGAGATCAAGCAGAAATTTATACGCACATTATGCCTTGATACAGAGAATAATAATCTCTGCCATCAACAGGCAGATTGATATTTGAATATTGGAATCTGCGCGCTGTCGAGGCGACCATCGTTAATAATTTTAAGATTTGACATCTTGATGTTTCCTATGTCGTATATAAGTGAAAATACACAAACATATCACAAAAAAGCCTAAAGCATTAGAAGTTTAAATATATATTACTATCACAAAATATTCCATTGAAAGTATATTTTTATCTTCGATGCATTATTATGTATATTATATTAATACTCCATATATTAAACTCCATATTTGCATAATAATATTGATATATTTTATCGAAACGTATACGATATGCCTACACCGTTACTTGTATGACGTAAAAATTACTAGCAAATTGTTATTTGGCGTTAGTTTTCATTTCAGCCCATAGGCCTATTTAGATGTTATATTAGGTATACATATATTTACAATGTATATTAAGTTATACAAAAATCAAATACATATCATAGTGAATAAGATGATAATGTTTAAGGAGATTAACTAGAGAAGTATTTGGATTATACAATAGATTTTACAAAGTTCAATCTTTCATTTTAAGCAGTATCTATGATATTGGATTATTGTTTCGAGAAAACACTGGGCTAAACCATAACGATCCGAAGTGAACGAATGTTGTTCTTTTTCATTATCAAACTTGCTTCTGACTCGAAGATTAATAATAATTTTAAGATACTGACAGGTACAGTTACGCGAATGTATAATGCAATAGCTAATCATTAATCATACGAAAGGAAGCCTGTAAAATTCCCCGCGTAATAATAAGCCCTCAGTAAACTATCATAATGATAACACCGGGTCAATTTGACCCGAGCCAATTTTTGAGCGATTACCGAAGCAAGGCAACGTGTTATATTTTCGTATAAAAATTCAGGGACATAATTTGAACAATGAACAATATGCTCTCGTCGACGAAACGTTAATTTTTTTTTTCAAAGTACTAAAAGAAATTCCAGAAAACAAAGTTTTGGGAAAAACACGGCTTTCCACTCAAAAATTCATAACTTTTTCAAACTTCGATATTTTTTTGCAAAAATTTAGCACGATATTTTTGAATTATGGTACTTTCATAAAAAGAAATTGTTGGGTATGGTGTCTTTCAGAAAATATATTAATTTCAAAGGTTAAACTTGATAATTCGGGGCTGGAAAGGTTAAAACAATGAAAGATGTTTATTTATACATTTTTCTGGTTTGGCCAGTTGACTACTCGTATTATTCAATTGAAAAACGAAACCGGGTCAAATTGACCCGGTGTTATTATTACGGGTTATACATCAATAAATGGACGCAAATTAGATACGATTGATTGTAGAATCCAGTGACTTCGGCTACTAGGCGTTGAGTCAAAAGTACCTACATCAAAAACACCTCTATATATGACTATACGTGTAATTCTACTATAGTATATTGTGCAACAAGGAGGCAGACTCGGTTGTTTCAGGACAAGCCAGAACAATATGAGTCGTATTTGAGCGCGCATACGATCAGTCAAAGGCGAGTATGCATATGCAAACAGAAGACGAATAGGGTAAAGTAGGGATAGATGCCCCACCTAAGGTAAATGTTTTTTTTCAACAAATTCCGTATTTAATAAAAAAATCTTTTCATTCCACAAAGTTACTATACGAAGCCTTGGTAATCGTTAAAAACAAAAACAGAATTTTTTTTCATCTCAATTCTGATGAAAAACACGATTTTCGAACATACTGTTGTAGCCATCTCTCCCCAGGGGTATGGGTGTGATGCCCCCGAGGGAGAGATGGCCTCTTCAAGCGATTTACACGCACGCTTTTTTACTCTCATTCATTTAATAACCTAATACTGTGCCACGGGCTTTGTTCGTTTTCGTCTATTTTGAGACAGTGCTCATAGCAATTGATTCTCTCTACAGACCAATGGTGATTCTAACCTCAAAATCGAAACTAATGTCAATTTTAAGGTTAGAATCCTTAGTGTTACTAACGTAATTAACTTGTTCACAGAATCAGATCTGACAGAATAAAACTCGGCAAGTGAGCATGTGATCTTTTACCAGAAACTATAGTTTCCAAATTTACACAAATTACAGAAATTTCACGGAAAGCACGAAAATCTACTTGAATTTGGGTGGGGCATCTATCCCGCATTTTTGTGGGCACCTCTCCTGATTGGGGTGAGATGGCCTTTTTGTCCTTACTTTCGTTCCCGTACGTAATATGAAGCCAGTTTAGATGGTGCATAACCTTAAACTATCTACGAGAATGTACCCATGCTCTCAATCCGCTTTGGTCATTGATAAATAATAAGGTGGCCCTATGCAATGAATAATAGCCAACGCTACAGCAGCGAAAATAGTCCGAGTTCTGATCAGTCAAAGCCAATTTTTTTGTAATTTTAGTATATTACACTACGAGGGCAGAAAGGTGAATTTCCTGCACCAAACCTCGGCTTCGCCTCGGGCATCATATCGCGCAGTTCGGGGCTTTCAAACTGCTGCCCGCGTGGTGTATACTATTTTTCTTCATGCCCGGTCGAAAGTACGCTGACTAATTGAATTTGTATACCGATTTATACGTTTTAACAAGTGTTGATGCCTGCCCAACATTGCAGGCACGAGCGCAGCGAGTGCTGCTGGTCGGGGGCAGGCATCAAATAGATCGAATAAAACGTCCAAGCCAGTTTTGAGGTTATATCTCAAGCGAGAGTAACGTCGAGAGCGAGAGTAACAGAAGTTTGCGCTTCTGGCTGGCGGCAGAATAGTCTAGACTATCTAGCCTTTGACCCAAAAATAATTACAGACTGGATGAAATATATATCAATCGATGTGAAAAAATCCCCCCAAACAACATATCGTGTTTCCCGCGCAGCGTGGAACGGACCGAACCGAGCCGAGCAGACCAGCTGATCGTTAGGCGTAGTTTTGTCAGAAAACTCTTGCAAAATTAATAACGTGGAAACTATAGGTCCTACAATATCGGTTCCCACATCGAATTTGTAGATGATTTTCTCCCCTACAACGTGGTATTTTTGTTTTTCCGCGTCGATTGATATATAATTTATCCAGTCTTGAATTATTTTTGGGTGACTAAGTGACAAAACTCGAAGCGGGCGTCTCGTGTATTGGGTATCGGTGTGTGCGAATAAGTTTTCGCTCCCGCTGTCACAGAGGGCGTGCGTGTAGTTCTACCAATGCATGAAAGTTAGGCTTTCTGCTTCGATACCGATGCCGGAAGTACGTACTTTCGACCGAGGTATGAAGAATAGTATATTATGCGGCATGCGCGTAAAGTGACTGTTTACAAGCGAGGTTAGGTTTTTCGTACGAGCCGCTGTTTTGCCCGGCGAGCCGAAGGCGAGCCTCAGGCAAAGCCAGCGGCGAGTACGAAAAACATAACCTCGCTCGAACAGTCACTTTACGCGCAAGCATCATACGATATTTTTTACGGCAGAGGTATGATAAGTCACTTTGACGCCAGTTAAGGTCCGCTTCGAACTCCGCGTCCACCATGACACATAATCCGTTTGTCGAGTCGACTGTTAGCTCGAGCAGCAGTACTGCGCAGGCGCAGTCCGACCTCGACTTGTAAAGTACTTTACAGGTCGAGGTCAACTACGTTATAAAGACTTTATGTGTCGAGGTGGAATACAGCCGTATAAAGCGCCACTTGACGGGCCGAAAACAGGCGTCATAAAGTGACTTTATCATGCCTCTGCCGTAAAAATTAGTATATTGTGCATCAAGGGAGGAAAGACGGTCTTTGCTTGCGAGCGCGGAGCATGCTGCCCAAGCCGACGTGCGCTCACGAGGTGTATCGCATTGCTGCCCGAGCGGCGAGGGGAGGGGCGAGCCGAAGGCTCGCCTCGTCCCCCTCCCGCGAGGGCAGCAAGATACACCGAGGGACCGCAAGTCGGCGAGGGCAGCATGCACCGCCGAGGAAGCAAGACCTTCTTCCCGCGATACACACGATATTTTTCGTCACACATGAATGGAAGGCCTATTTAGCTCTGTGTCGGTAAGGGGGGAAGAGACGATATGCGTCGCTAGGTCGGGGAGGCGCGTGGAAAGTCTTTCTCCCTAGGGACGAAAGTCTTTCCACAGTGCCTTCCCTACCTAGAGCAGGGTGTCCAGCGACTTGTCATTTCAAAATTCCCTGAGAATTCCAGGTTTTCCAGACCAATATTCGTCACTTTTCCAGAGAAAAAACTTACGTTTTCGTTAATGAACACATGCAGTTATATGTGTGCAACTCCACCATTTATCAACCAATGTTTGGGCTCTTAAAAATCGATTTACTCTAATTTTTTTCCTCGCATTCCGTGGACCAAGATTGGTAAATTCGCCAGTTTCAGACTAATGGGACGTACCATTCACGAGGAACGCGATATCCAATTTTTAGGACATTTTTAGCCCATTTTTATCGTATCTATAGCGTTATGATGAAAATTTTTTCAAATACATTTTCCATGTGAAGAACTCTCAGGTTTTCGAATCCATTTTTTACTTTTCATCGACTCTGCGGAAAACCACCTCAAAAACTATTTTTTTTTTTACAAAAATAGCGTCTTCTCCTCTTACTCAGTGTTTTATCACTCTTTTGGATTTTTATTTTGAAAGCTGAGATTTTTTTAGCAGGAAAGCCAAATTATCAGAGTGGGACGGTTACGTGGTCGCAGTGAGCTACGATTCATTGATAATCTTGAAAATGAAGAGAATTTTATTTCTGCGCTACCGCCTTCGGAGAAACTTGGGTATATGGCGTGGGCGGATATACTCTCTAAATTTGAATCAGTGAAAATCACTGCGAATCAGTGTATATACACTGTTTCGCAGTGAGTTTCACTGATTCAAATTTAGAGAGTAGGGACGCAGTGATTCGTACGTGTATGCACACTCGTCACGCATCCCTCTTTCTGCGCCCTTGCCATACAAATAACTATTACCGCTCTTTATTAAAACGGATAAATCGCTGTTTTTTTTTGTCCCAAAACGTGTTTTTGAGGCGGTTTTAGCGGAGTTGATGGTATATAAAAAAATAGATTCAAGACGCTGAAAGTTTTTCACATGGAAAACGTATTTTTTTAAATTCTCATTGTGACGCTATAGATAGGATAAAGATGCGCAGAAACTGGTTGTTTCTACAATTTGGATATCGGATTTCTCAAGATTGGTACATACTTTCTATTAGCCTGAAACTTTGTGAATGTACTAATCTTAGTTCACAGAAAGGAAAAATGGAGGCAAATCGATTTTTTAAGGGCCCAAAGATTGGTCGATAATCGGTGGAATTGCCAATGTGCATTTTTGCCGATATTACCGACCAGTATTTAAATACAAGATTAAAAAAGACTACTAATTTTCCATTTTTAGTACGCAGTTAAAATTCACGTAGAACTTTACAGATCAAAAAAAAATTTCCCTACTTCTTTTTTAAATTCCCTGAGATTTCCCTGAGAATTCCCTGTCAAACGGAATTCCCTGAGATTTCCAGGTTTTCCAGGTTTTCCCTGTCACTGGACACCCTGTAGAGATGCAAAGCGTCGTTTTCCTCCTTACCGACAGAGAGCGAAAGTAGGCCTTTCCATTCATGTGTGACGAAAAAATGAATTCTTTCCCTTGTGCGATTATGCATACCTTTTGTTATTTAAAATATTATAATAACTGTAATGTATCAAAAGCATTTAAATGTGAAATATATACAATATACATATATGAATACATGTACATGTGCACAGCAAGTAATAATATCATATCGATAGAGAGTCAATCCCATACACATCAAAATTTCCATCCAATCGCCTAAACAGAGCTGGCCGATCCTGGGACAGTCGCTGCTGCCATACCAAGCTCCAAAGAGCCAGCGAAAAAAACGGACAAAAAACCTAATAAATAATCGACTACCGACTACAATTAATGGAGTAGGGTGTATACTGACTGCATTGTCCCAATAATTTACATTTTTGGGTTTTATCTTTCCAATTACTAGTTATATAATTATTGAAAACTCAATTAAATTTTAATTCTCTACGCGATACATAGTATTTGTGGCAGATATGGCTGAGGATTTTTTTCCGAATGATATTTTTATTTTCGCAAAACATGCCGCAAAGCCCAAGGTGGGAAAAAATATTCGAACCTCACGGCGATCGTTTACTGTCGGCCCAGAGTAATACATCGAAAGGTAGCACAAACGATTGCTTGAGGCAGTGAACTGAGCGTGGACGCCAAATTTCATCCAGAAATATTCGCGTTGCTCACCTAATGTACAGCGCCCCGGTGGCGCTAGCCCGAACTATTCAAAAGAGTCCCCGTAGCTGTCAAATGCACGTAAAATGCTTGTACTCCAGCCTAAATTTCGGAATTTCCAGTGAAATATCATAAGTATGACTATTATAAGCAACGTATCACCGAGTATAACGAATATGTGTGCCAAACCAATTGATAAATTGCCGGGTAAGTAATGAAATACGTGTTTTAAACGTTTTATTTACTTTACTTAGGCTATGAAGTCAACAGCAATGGAGTTTTTTTTAAATAGATTTATCATTTATCTGTCGAACACAAATATTTTATTATTCTTCATCAATAAGATTCTTTTTTGACTACAAATTTGTTAGATAACCCGTCCAAGCCAGACCCTCGGAGCGCGGTTTTTGAATCAAAACCCCAAGTGAAAAGAAAAACCAAAGTTCGCTGTTGTGTACCAGAATGCAAATCTCGGAGAGACAAAAATCGCGAATTATCTTTTCATTCATGGCCGAAAAAAGGAGCAGTAAAGGTTAAAGTGGCTGACACTTTCGGAATTGAACAAGAAGCAGACTCCCAATCTATTTGGATGCAGCGACTGAAAATGGGTAAAAAATGTACCAAAGCAATGAAAGTCTGTTCTCTCCATTTCTCAAAGGAAGATTTTGTATTTGAAGGTAAACTACTTTGATATGAATTACTTCGCGAACTAACAACAACTTGATATATCAACAATTACTCAAAATTCATGGTTTTTTCTCTGTAGTTGCAGAAAAAAAGTAGTTTTTGCAGAGGTTTATGTAAAAAATATGAAATTTTTCAGGAGAAGGTTGTAAGAGAAAGGTATTAAAAAAGAGTGCAGTACCAAGTGTGTGTTTGCCAGCTACCCCTTCACATGGTACGGTAAGATCAGCTAAGAGAAGGTCGAGTCCAGGTTTTTGTACAGCAAGAGCTCAAAGATATCAACGTCGATTAAATTTTAGACAAAGGTATGTCTTATGAGTACTGTGAGGATTATATATTTTGTCTTTGATATACCTCTGATTTCAATTACAACACAGGTTCCAGCGTTTAAGAAAATATATTTTTATAAATTCACATTTCTTTACATTTATACATTAAAAAGGTATAAGTAAAACGTATTTTATCTTTCAGCATTGTTGATTTAATATAATGATGATCAATGTTTATTGTGTAATTACTATCGGTACATATCAAAATTTTCTTAATAGACAATACGGTTGAGGTCATCGCAAATGTTTCACTTCTAAACACATAACTATTTTTCTGCATTGTATATCTTCCAATATTTGAGCACTAAAATGAACATGTAGCATGGTTGCTAATTAGTTGTCGAATGTTGCATCCAAAATAGATTGTTGCTAGTGAATGGGTATGATTCATCAATATCAGATGCTATATTTTGAATGGTATTGATGTTACATTTTTGCCTGACTAACATATCCTATTCTGAGACATTTCTTTGAATCGTTATTAGTAATGGGGTGAAAGTCGCACATGAGAATCCCCAAAATTTAGAGCTCGTTGATGGCGGTGATGGTAATGTGGTAAGCGACGAACAACCCACTTTGCAATTGAATAATGGAGATGGTATGGAACTGATAACAGATATTCTTGGGGTACTAACCATTATATTAAGGTAGTTCTGGAGGTACACGTATCAGCCAAAAGTTTCGACCGCAGCGCAGAGTAAAACCTGATGGTTATATCATGCCGTCGGTTAAGAACTCTTGACAGAGCTTGTACACTCTGTCCGTCCTACCAATCACACCTCATGCATGGATAGGTCCCGTACACACAGTTACCGTGCGCCCATCGCTCCGTCGCAGCGAACACAGTGCAACTGAGCGAGGCAGAGAGTGTGTCTCGGTTCCGTGTCGAGTAGAATTATTATTTTTCGTGAGTCGATATCTCCAAAACTAAGAAGTGGAAAATTGCCATTTTTTTTTAAATTCATCCCACAATAGTACTGCATACACAAGTAGTTTTATTTGAAAATTGTAAGTTCCGTTTAGCGTCCATAATGAAAAATGTAAACAAAGTCCTATCGGTTCACGTGTTAGGTATAGGCGCCGCGTACGAAACAACCGATCTTCAATTTCGATTATCTCACAAACTAAGTAGTGGATTGAATTAAAAATCGAGGAATCGATTCGCGAAGGTTGTTTTTACACTATACTGAAATTTCAGGCGAATCGTAAGTTGTTCGAAAAACTCCAGAACTACCTTAACCATGATTGTTTTAATCTATAGGTAGTCTGCACACTATCGGAGCTCAAGATTTAGAACTGGAAGCCGTGCCGGCTTCACTTCTCTTAAGTTCTCATCCGGGTAAAGAGGACAAAGGGATTCAATGTTACAGCGCAGACGTTTTCTCTCCCTTTGCTTCGATTATAAAATCAGATTCCATTCTCAATACCTTGACAGGAATTTCTTCGCTAAAAATTCTTGATGGCTTGGCAAAAATAATGCACAGAATGTTTCCGGAGACTGCTACTAATAGATACATCTTAACTGCAAAGGAAAGAATTGTATTGACTATGCTCAAAATTAAGCAAGATTTACCCTACGTCGTACTGGCAGCTCTGTTCCAAAACATCAGTCGACAGTCATGCGCAAGAATATTCAAAAATACGGTTGTACTGTTGGACAAAATATTATCACCATTATTACGATGGCCTTCGCCTTTCTGGAGTCTGGACTTCTCAATAAGTTGACCGGCGGGGTAGATGCAATTATGGTTGATAAGGGCTTTCTTATTGAGTCAGAGTGTGCTTTTCACAACATAAAACTAATTCGTCCACCGTTTTTACGTGGTGAGAAACAATTCTCTAAAAATCAAGCGCTCTTCAACAAAGACGTTGCGGCAGCTAGAGTACACATAGAGCGGGTGAATCAAAGACTGAAAATTTTCAAGATATTGAGGAACAGGTTCCCCTGGGCACTAGTAGGATATGCAGACCACATCTTCAACGTTGCTTGTGCTTTAGTAAATTTGTCAAGTCCCATTCTATCCGATGAAAGATTCTGATATGTCGCTTATGAGGTACTCCTGGGATCCTAAGAATGGTTTCATATGAATGTGAAGAATTATGCCGGAGTAAGCTCACTTTTGAAATACGATTGGAGATACTCTATCACCCTGTATAATTTTATATTTCATTGTCCTTTACCCCTAACCCTTTATTCTGAGCACGTGCAGCTGATATTGTAACTAATAACGGTTTTTTATAATTTTTTCTGTGCTGTTTCTGTATTCTAAGTCATGGCTAATGTGGTGGAAGTTTTGTGAAACGATTATAATTTAATGGCTTTTTGTGATAATGAATGTACAGTAAGTTGTGTATTTCAATAAAGTAAGTCCGTCCTGTGAAAATGGTTATCTTTAAGATTTAGATCCTATAGCTTGTAACGAACTGTCCATACCGTACTTCAACAATAAAGAAATTTCTGTACCGATTAACTTTCATTAATTGAGCTTTGTTGATGATCTTTTTGTACACATAAGTAGTGTAGCATCTCATTGGCGTATGCCTTCTGTACAACAGTAAACATTTCAAGAGCAAATTTCTCATCAAATGGAACTGGAAGAACGTGAATCGATTTATCAAAAGATGCAAAGATAATGAAATCACAGATTTTGACATTGCAAAGAAGCATCCCGAGCTGGATCTGGCCATAATAAGGGTGTTTTTTTCTTAATACCCCCCCTCTTTGTCAAGGAATGCACAAGATATTAAGCATCCGGCGATAGACTTGCTTTTTCCAGCATGAACACATTTAATTTCAACAAGCTTCTCTGGTCCACTATTCCCAAATATCAGGCCATCAGGAGAATAACCGATCCATCGGTGGTCTGGGTGAACTACGAAGCCACACTGCACAACCTTGACGCTTAGGGCATTCTCGTACGTCTCTCGCGCAACTGGTTCATGTACAATTCCATGCCTGACAAATGTATTTGTGAATTCACTAGGCCAAAAAAAATTTTTTGACTTTTTTTCCCAATCAGGTTTTGCATTTTTCCTATACGTATATATCCCATATATACGATATCCTGAAATCCGCAATTCTCGTGCTTTTTTCCACGCTTCACGAAATTGCAACGTTTCTCGACATAATTCGCCTGAGTTTGTTACAGCCAAGGATTCAAAAGTTGATTTGCAGCAAGATTTTAAATCAGCTATTGATAGCGGAGTTACTTTGAGCAGTGTGTCATTATTCAACATTCTTTTCATAACGTCTTCAGTGAAATGTTCAATAACCGCTCGTTCATGTCGATCGCTTGTCTGTGTATTATGGCCTTGGATATGCTTTGAGATCGCTGAATCTAAATTGAGGCTGCACAACTCAAAAAATAATTCTTCAATCTGTTCAGGAGATCTGTCTGACAGTTTCTTTATTTGGGGCACACAGCAAAAAGTGCTCGTTGGAGCTGCTGCAAAATCAGACTGCACCTTGGGCTTCCTTGACGTCCATGCACACTTCACATCAGTGCATGATAAATCCTCCAGCTCCGTAATATCGTTTCTTAAATGAAAATCAAATATATGTTACAAAAAGGAAAGAACTATGCATTGAAAATAATAATTAAAAAACAAACGTGATCTTTGATCGTTATCGGATTTCAGACGAAAACAGTCGATATGTACACCATTTTCACGTATGTACATACATACCTTTCCATATATAGCAAAACAGCTACGACGTGCTTGCAGTTCCCCGAAAGTCCAGCTTTACAAGAACATTCCATTTCTGTTATCATCACACTGGATTCGTCAACTACGAGGCACCCTTTCACCGTGTGAGGATACGATGACAAGGCGCTCGTTTGAAGCACGAGGCTTAAAATATGTACTTCCTTATCATTTATTTCTTTACGTCCAACAAAAACTATTTGTCCAGACTTCAGGACCTCTTCCCCTTCATTCATATTCCGGGAATTAACATTCCCTTTAGCGTATTCGTAAATATTCGTCAACCTTAGGTAAACGCCCGGCATTTTAACACAGTGACAGCGGGTTAAATCGAGCGAGGGGACCACTGATCTCTATATAACTGGATAGTGGACTGGCGCCGCTGAGCGGACCTAATTGATCGGCGCCATTGCCGCCATTTTCGGGCAAGATTTCTACCGGGCAGTTTAAATCTAGAGCCAACTAGACCCCGTTACCTTCGCACGCTTCAAGCTAGTTGCAACTTTGAAATATAAAAAGTGAGCAATTAAGTAAAAAATGGGCAGGTGCGCGTATTGTACAAAACATTCAAGCCACGCGCGGAGTAATCACAGGTAAGTAAGATAGCCGCAATCGCTAAGACAACGGATAATACGGACATTGAAGTTGAGTTTGAGGTTATAAATAATCAAAATATGGTAATACTTTAGTTTCCCTTTGAGTGATCCCACTTCATTGGAGAAGTGGCTTCAATTAATGCTAAAAATATAAAATTAAATGGTCCTAAATGTCCATTTCTTTATTAGAATTTAATTTCTACCGGCATCTTTAATCCCGAGGTACAGGCGTTCGAAGCAAAACGCATTTTTAGGTTAATGCACAGTCGAACTACTGTGGAAATAATCAGATACTGAATAAAGTACACATATTTATGGGAAACATTCGGTCAACGCGTCAATAAACCAAGTATTCCACGGGTCCGTGGTGCATCTATTCAAACTTCCCGGTAGAAAAAGTGCCCAAGCTTGCCCCCTCCTCCGACCCCCCAAGCCCCTTGCCTTCGTTCTAATGGGCCCGGGCTGTAACACGAAGAAAGGGTACCAGTCCACTATCCAGTTAGTATAGAGATCAGTGGAGGGGACTCTTTTGAGACCACGTGACTAAGGCGACGCTAGCGCCGCCAACGGTCGTGAGCAACGCCAGAAAATTCTCTGAGTTATTTCACTATACAACGAAAACTATAAAAATTTACAGTTTCTACCATTTTTAACACTCATGTAGCTAAAAGTAGCAGTGTATACATACGTGATACCTTATACATACCTCGAACAGAACGCAAAAATTGTTGCTTTAATCAATACCTAATTCAGCTCTGCCAAATGATTAATTTACAAAATTGTCGTTATAGTTACATATGCTCAGGCATACTTACTTAATGTGACGTTTATTTAAAAAAAAAAATCCTAATAGTTAAACAGATTTTCTCCTGAATGAGTAGGATCAGAAATAAGCTCCACCCTTGTCTAGGATACCTACTACACTGCCCACTGCATGGGACACAAATAGTTTGTCGAAAGTCAGATTGACCGTTCGCCTAAATATTGGATTCGCATCCTCCCCGGACCTAATTCTGGGAATTCTGTCCCACGTATTACGGCTGAAAGAGCCGAATTTCTGTTGAAAGCTGCTCTCTGATTGGTCCAAAAACCTCTATCAACCTTTGTCACCGAGTGATACGTGTGAAAGAATTTCCAGAATAAGGCCCCAGGGCTGGCAAGTTCCCTCCTGTAACGTCCCAACCGGGTTTCACAAAAGACCCTAGAGAATGTTCCCCAGAAGTTAATTGTTACTAGCGATTAAGAGTCACAGATCGATAGTTCAGGGTTCCTCAATACCGATGAAGTGTTGAAACACAATGAAAGGGGTCGAAACCTACGCTAGTATCTGTCAGTCGATTAGTCTGGGTAGGACAGTCCGAGGGAAGGAAGGATTATTTATATATATGTGTAAAATATGCTTCTTACCTGGTTCTGGCGAGTAGTCGTAGAATGAAAGGCTGTGATTGTTCTGGATCAAAGTCGATGATGTTAGCGATAGATCTGCGAGCGGGTTTTCTTCTTGAGGTTTTGATCGATCGGGTTTTATTAGAAAATTGACGCACTGATTTCAGTTCGTTTGAACAGATAGCGTTTATTGAATAAAGTCAGATTTATGAATACAAAAAGAGGCTCGATCGACACGTTTGAGCTATAGGTTTGGCTAATAGAGTAAGTTAATAATTTCGAGTAACGTGGTCTTGTTATTACGAGCAATGGTTTCAGAGTGAAAACTTTGGTACAGGGGCGAGTGTGTGGTCCCTCAAAATTTTTAGATTATATAGGACCTTTTTGGGTCTCATAAGTGGGGAAAGCTAAGGGGCCATTGGTTGTCGCCTGAGCGATAAGGTGGCTGGATAGTTGGTTTATTCCGTCGAGTATTTTATTCTTACCTAAGGTGTATTATAAACATCCGAGCATACATATACTTTGATGCGTCATCCTACGTGTACTTGTCGATCGAGCTTTATAATTATATTATATTTATTACTATATAGGTTTTAATGATTATTCGATTGTTCGGAAATTGTCAATCTATGTGTGTTCTAATTAAATGGACGTTACAGCGTCCTGCATATGTATATGAGTATATACATATGTACACCCAGGGAAGTGGTATCTGGCGCGCCCGCGATAGGCAACTGAACATACACCTGTAATTTGGTTGGCAATGCCACGTTGTAGCTCGCCGCCGAAAAAAGTGCCGAGCTACAACACATGGCGTTGCCAACCAAATTACAGGTGTATGTCCAGTTGCCTATCGCGGGCGCGCCAGATACCACTTCCCTGGGTGTACATATATGTATATCTGAACAATCGATTAATGCTTGATTATAAAAGTTAATTATTCGTCGTTCCATAGTTGAATAGTCTACTGGTCTTAAGTTGATTATTTTAATAATGTAACGTATAGGGTAGATATGCGTATGTATGGTGGATGCTTATTTCTTTATAGGTAATTATCGATCATCTTCTAAGGTACCTTGAGTGCACAGTTGATAATACATGTATATTTGTACACTTGCGTGTATTAATTTATTAATAATATTAATTAGGGTTAACCATTGTGGGTGGTATGCATGGTATACACCCGTACCCATGCATTCGCATATGAGGTGGGTTTGTTTGTTTGTGGATTATCTAACGCGAGCTTGTTCGCACGGTCTCTCTTATCTCTGAGGTATTTGGTCGCAGCTAATCTATCAACGTCCGTGAATATTCTTTAGCGGTCTATTTATTTCTAAGAATATTGATATTATTTTATACTCAAGATAATAGTAATAATCGTATTTCCCTTTATCCCCATACATGTATAATGTGATATATATATGTGTATATATATGTATATATTTAATTATAATAATTATATTCCCTTTTTATTCCCGTATATATGTAAATGTTAATATATAATAATCATATTCCCTTTTTATTCTTTATTCTCGTATGTATATATATATGTGTCTGTACATATACGTACATACATGTATTTCTATTACACATATATTCATGTTATTTTCCGTATATACATATATGTTCCACTACCATCATCACAATGTAACAATATTATAGAATAAGGTGTTATAATCGTGTGCTTTCTTTATCGACAGAGGTTGGAAGGCGAGTCTCTATATAGAGCTGTTTCAATATAAGTTCCTTTTATAGGGACTTTTAGTTAGCTTTTAGAAGGCTGGACAAGTTACTAGATTTCAAGTTTCTCATCATGGATGTCTATATTTTATGGTGACATAGCACGGTCTTATATACAGGTCTTGGAACGACACCTAAATTTCAGTGGTGGGGGGGTTCGCTTAATGGCTCAAAAATTAGTTCGAGTTGCGGCCACATGGGCTGCGCCAGCGATATTGGTTGAGCAATGGGCAGACCATAGACATAACCTCTAAACGTGCTTTAAACCTATATTCCCGTCACCTGTATGGAGCATTTTTGGAAAACTGTCTTAAAAAAAGAAAGGGAATATAGTAAAAACGTGGAAAACGTTCTATTACCAGGAAATTGAACCAAATTACGAGTTCGAAAAATCGAGCTTCAAAACCACTAATCGTAATTGAATGCGCGCGTGCGCCGCGCGGTTTATACACCCCGTGTTCGATTTTCCGAACTCGTAATTTGGTTCAATTTCCTGGTAATAGAATTTTTTCACGTTTTTAGTATATTCCCTTTATTATTTTTCCAGTCAGTTTTCCAAAAATGCGCCATACAGGTGACGGCAATATAGGTTTAAAGCACGTTTAGAGGTTATGTCTATGGTCTGTATAATAGAGATCAGTGGGTCTGCCCATTGCTCAACCGATATCGCTGGCGCAGCCCTTTCGGCCGCAACTCGAACTAATTTTTGAGCCATTAAGCGAACCACCCCCACCACCTTCGTTTCAAGACCTGTATATAAGACCGTGTGACATAGTGACTTTTCATGGGAACTGGTTATGTGGTCCGTTTGGATGTTACACTCCATAGAAAGCGGTAGTGACCTCTTGAAAGAAGCGGTAGATCCACAAAAAAGGCGCTAGATTTGACATTTTTTTTATCAAAACATTCTTTTTTTGTCTCATATTACTAACACACATGTGTATCACATAGATATAAACTTTTTTCAAGTCCAAAATAACATCGTGAAATTATCGAGTATTACCGATAAAAGAGACCTTCAATGTTACCACTACTTAGTATAACTACCACTATACTACGTTTATAATATTTATAATACCTCTTTTGTGACGAAATTGAGGGGAAAAAATCGATGGAAAATTGTAGAAAGCGGTAGGCAAAGCTGAAAACTAGTAGATTTGAGAGGGCTAATTAAAAAATGTGTTAGAAATTGCAAAAAAGCCGTAGAGCGGTAGACAAAAACCAGTGGATCTACCGTGGAAGCGGTATATAACTATAAGAGGCGCATTCGCGTTGGGGCTAGAAGTGATTTTTATCATAATGATGAACCAATCCAGCCAATCAGATCATAGCGCCTAACTTCAGAGCGGTGCTATTCGACATCTGATTGGCACATCATTATGATGAAATCACTTTGATCCCAACGTGAATGCGCCTAAGGGATGGGCGATGTTTGCCGATTAATCGAAACCATTGATTATTTTTTTTCAAATAATCGATTATTTAGGTCGATGTTTGTGCGGGCCGATTGATCGATGTTCGATCATCAGCGAAAAACATCGGTTGATGAAAAACAAACAAAAAAAAAACCGCAAAATACTTCACTTTTGAACACTCTTTATACACCGCTACATATAATAATCACCACTTTTCTATCAGTGGATAATAATATTTTGGTATTCGAATTTCAATGTGAACTTTGTTTATCTTATTCAATTTTACTGTATGGACTGTAATTCATATTTTTCGGTTTATGTTATATTACTATACTTTCGGTAAATCTGATTCCGATATTCTCATAATCACAAAGATTAAATAAAGTAACATTTGAAATATTGTTTTCGAACTCACAGAAGCAAAAAAAAAATCAATCATAAAAAAATAATCGATGTTTCGATTTTTTTTCCAAACATTGATTTTAAAAATGGATGCTTTTTAAACATCGATTATTTATTAATCGATTTTTATTTTTATTTGAACATCGCCCATTCGGGTCGTTCACGATTTTTTTTTTTTTTTTACTGTTCCAAAATAAAGTTTAGGTACCAAAAACCCTCGTAAAAATTATAAAACACGAAAAATCCAAGGCGAGACGTTAATTGAAGCACTTAAATTATGATACGATTTGAAACGGTCCCGTCTTGGGCGCCATCAAACAAGCTCCCGCGTGACGTCATAATTGGGTAAACTCGGGACCTGGCCCATTGAAAATGAATGAAAATAAAGAAATAAGAGAAAAACGTTCGTACCAGTGGTATTTCGTTCCACTGTGTCAAAATACCAGTTTGTCGGCACGATCGAAAATATTTGTACCCGTACCAAGAGGTAAGGTGAGGAAGAAATGGTTTGAACTAGCTCGGCGGAGCGACCTAACCTCACTCACAGGTCACCCTCACAATCGATTCTTTCTCTTCGTCGACCATCATTGAAACATTATATGGGCAATTTCACCAATTATCAACCAATGTTTGGGCCCGAAAAAATCGATTTGCCTCAATTTTTTTCCTCGCATTCCGTGAACCAAGATTGGTAGATTCACCAAGTTTCAGCCAAATAGGACTTACCGTTCACGAGGAATACGATATTCAATTTTAAGGACAAAATTTTTCAACGCATTTTCGACGTACTTCCAACGTCACAATAAAAATTCGAAAGAATACGTTTTCTATGTGAAAAACTCTCAGCTTTTCGAATTCATTTTTTATTTTTGACCAACTCTGCTAAAACCAACTCAAACACATGTTTTTTGACGAAATACAGTGATTTCTCCTTGTGCTGAATGTTTTATTATTCGTTTGAATTTTTATTCCGAAATCTGAGATTTTTTTAGTAAGAAACCCAAATTTTCAGAGTGGGACGGCCACGTGGTCGCGTGTGAGATACGATTAACCCCTTGGCAGTGATGCGAAAATGGGATTTTCGTGCCACTTTTGTGTTTGAAAAAAATGTTCATTGAAATTTTCTCCCGCCATATTTGATCCGCCATTTTGCATTTTGGAAATCTGATGTCATATTCGGATTCAGCTCGGGATTCACGAGCGAACTCGAAAACCTGAAGATACGCACTTTCATCGGAATCGAACTGTTTTTCGAATTTTCTTCCGCCATATTGGATCCGCAATTCTGAATTTTGGAAATCTGATTTCAGATTCGGATTCAATGACTCCAGAAACCGTAATACTGAGATTATAATAAATATATGAAAATTTTTTTCAATCACAAGAAGGCACGAAAATCCCATTTTCGCATCACTGTCAAGGGGTCAATCGTATCTCACACGCGACCACGTAGCCGTCCCACTCTGAAAATTTGGGTTTCTTACTGAAAAAATCTCAGCTTTCGGAATAAAAATTCAAACGAATAATAAAACATTGAGCACAAGGAGAAATCGCTGTATTTCGTCAAAAAAACGTGTTTTTGAGTTGGTTTTAGCAGAGTTGGTGAAAAATAAAAAATTAATTCGAAAAGCTGAGAGTTTTTCACATAGAAAACGTATTTTTCGAATTTTTATTGTGACGTTGGAAGTACGTCGAAAATGCGTTAAAAAATTTTGTCCGTAAAATTGAATATCGTATTCCTCGTGAACGGTAAGTCCTATTTGGCTGAAACTTTGTGAATCTACCAATCTTGGTTCACAGAATGCGAGGAAAAAAATTGAGGCAAATCGATTTTTTCGGGCCCAAACATTGGTTGATAATTGGTGAAATTGCCCATATGCTTTACTGTTCACCCTGTGCTCTGGACACACTTTTCCATGAACAAAAAAAAAAAAACTGCCTTCTCTTCTAAGCTCTACATAACCAACTGCAGCATCACCGTAATCTTCTCTTTCAGCTCGGGGAGGTAGAACAATTTTCATAGGTTATGGTATAGCAGAAAAATCGCAGCACGTTTATATCATTACAGTATACAAACATAATCGAATACAATTGTTGGTATTGTTATCAACTTCGATTTTTTATCGCTAAATGTAAAGTTAATTATCTTGAAATATAACCTCTCTTCGAGGTTTGACACCGCTGGTTTTGGGCACATTAAAATATTCACTTTGGGAGAAAAAGTCGGTAACCATGAGTACCGTTACTTCCGGGAGATTGTCTGATTGTGCCTCTAAAAAACCGATATTCATTTTGAATCACAATAGTACGTGTGGAGCAAAAAAATCTAACAAGCTAATACATTTCTTATGGGGCTCGTTCGAATCTACCCAATTATGACGTCACGCGACAGGGTGCCCAATCACAGCGCGTTCCTTCCCGCCGGAAATTTCTTCATATTTAACTTAGTTTTTTATTAATAATGACGATTATAAATTCCAATTGGATGCTGTAATTTCCTTTCATATCATACAATCTTCACGAAACAATCAAAATCTGATTTTTTTTTTTTTTTTGAACGACCCTTTTGTGTAGACCCGAAGCCCTCGATTACTCATAAATAATCGACCATTTGACAGTCGGACGAATTCCAATTCCGTCTATTACGCCGTCTAGGGTCTAAGTCGGCGCCATCTTGTTGCTCGACAGTGAAAACGAGTAATGTCTGCTCTTTGCAGTGTTCTAAATTGAAAATAGCTCGTCCTAATAAAAAAATTGTATCAGTGATTGGTGGTTCTGGTGTGTTTCATCATGGATGATCTACAGAATTACAAGCTTCAACTGCAGCAGGTATGACATCAACGTTCGAACGACCCCTATCTCCTGCTGTCAACTCTGGACAATTATCTTTTCCCAAACAATATCGTCCCTAACCTAACGTAATTTAACCTCTTCACGTATTTTTACTAATCGATGAAATCATTACAAGAATATAATTTAATTGATTCTCAAAGCTTTAACATTCATTTATCAAGTATCGAACCGCGTACATGCATGTGACAAACGGATACAAATGAATAAAAACTCTAGATTAGGTTAGGATTGCAAAGCTTCGTTCAATGTCATCAAAGTCTTTGATAACGTTTTAGGTTGAAGCAGCACTGACCACAGATGCGGGCAATGGGGAATTGCTCAAGTTGAAAATAGATTTGGAAGAGGTAATAGAGCTGACCCATGATTTAGTGAGATCGCAACAGCAGGAGAAACGCCAGGCAAATGGCATGGATGCTCAGGATCCGATACTTCTCGCTGTACTCGCCAACAAGTGGAAAGCAGGCGATCAATGCATGGCGCCATGGAGCGAAGACGGAAAGTGGGTAGCTTCGCTACATTTTTTGAAGCATTGTAAACTTCTCGATTACGTGCTGTTTTTTCGCATATCCCGAGCTGGAGAATACAGCGTGATAATTTGCAGAATTGGGATAAAAAGTTCCTAATCCATTATTATTTTTAGAGCAGTTCTCTTCAATTCTCACTTCCAGTAAAATTGGGATAGAAATTTTCTTACCTATTTATGAAATCATATTTTAGTTAAGAAATAAAAATTGGAAAAATACAATGACAAAGGAGAATGATTTCACAGAAAACGGACATCAAAATTTCGATTCCAGTTCTACAGGAATTAAAATGAAATATCATTTTTTAGGCGCTGCGTCTATTCGCACGGCCAACTCAGTCTATGAGAGTCACACAGGATTTGCGCAAAATTTTGCAAGTATATCCTCTAGGCGACAGAACACCGTCTGGGTAATACGCACACTGGAAAAAATTTGTCGATTCCCCAGCGATTTAATTTATCGCTCAGAGCAGTTCCTTACCATAAGAATGAAAATAGTTGCATGAACAATGTGTATCGCTACAGCAGCGATATCATTCATAGTTACTTCGAACCGTCACACCGTTATCTAGCATAACCTCTTTTGCGAGAAAAAATGTAGACACTTTCTCGTATTAAAGTCAAAATTATAAACGCCAAATAACTAACTGGTCTATCTGTAAGTCAATTTATGATCTGAATACACTGTAGTCGGCTATACACTGTCATTACGTCGTCTATACACTGTCATCGTTGCAGAAAATAATATTTCTTGTATCGCTCCTGCAGCGATACGTGTTCTTCTAGCAACTTAAATACGTTTGGCAGAATTGTTCAGTTGCCACAGCTTGACAAAGGCGCTGCTATCGGTGCGATGTACGTTCTGGCTGAGGGAACCAGAATTCTTGCTATCGGGGAGAGACTGTTTTTTCAGTGCATGAATCATGTATGTGCGATTAGTGGCTAGTCTAACTATTTCTAACCATTCTCGAGATGATACAACAAAGCCTACAGTTCTGCGTGACTCTTGCATAAATCCTGCGTGCCTCTTATAGTCACTCGGCCGTGCAATTCGCCACACCGTTTTAAAAAATATGGCTAACGAACACCCGACAAAAATGTAGATACCGATTTATTCTGTAGGATATTCGTTCTGCATTATAAATCAACCTATAGGATATAATTTGGGTATAATTTAGAGACAAATTTCCGATGTTAGAGTCTAATCATGATGTTGATAAAACAGAGTCATGGGTGATAATTCAGTATTCGACGACTGAAGTCTTGTTAGAATTCTTTTTCCGATTTAGTAAATAGTGAATCTTATTGAATCGTTTGTCTCCTGAAATAAAAGGTTCATAACGTTCAAAACGGTTTGTTTGCACGCCATGCTATGATAGCACTATCCATTGTGAAAAGCGCTAACTAGTGCTTGCTCTGGCAACTCTCCTTACACTATACTTCATATCTCCAAGTACTCGCTTTCTTTGGGAGAATACGAAATAATTAAAATTAAGGTACTAAAATTATAGCGTTGGACGGCACCTTCAATTTGGAAGTGTCTCTGCTGAGATGATTTTTCACCCTTGTTTGATGATCGCACAGGTATTACGAAGCGACAATAGATACGATTGGTGAAGACGGCGCGGTGAACGTTACTTTCAACGAATACAAGAACACCGATGTTACCACGCTTAGTCAGCTCAAGTCTGTGGCTAAAAGGCCAGCTTCTGACTGGGCAGATCAAAAATCAAAGTGAGTATAAGATCCTAGTGAAATTATGTTTACAGTCAAAGATCATTGAAAGTCACGGAAATTATTTTCCGCTATCAAAATAGCTATCGAAATCAAATTATGCTTATTGAATATCGAAAAAGTTAGACAGTGGAGTGATTCTTTGATATTCAACTACTTTTCTTCCACTTCTTAAATCCCGATTCCTGCCGCTGCCTAAACCATCCCGAATCAACCAACATTCCTGACCAAAAATCAATTCGATACTCTTTCGATGTCATGTACTGTTTGTACATTCTAACGGAGCCCAGAAGAAGGTAAAATTAGTCAATTTCTATGCGCACTGATCACTGAACAGCGTGGAACAATTCTTCACTTATCTACTTTACAAAATTAACATTCACAGACTATCATTTGATTCCTGATTACAAATTGTAATGTTATCTTGATAACATATAACTGGAACTGGAAAAACTCCTGACATACCATTCAGCAAAAAACTGTTTCACCCTATTTTTCATCAAATAAACAGGGATTCCCAGTGAGATGCCATACCGAATCACATATTTCACATTTCATGCTAAAGTCATATAGATTTCTTGCCACCGTTTCATTGGTGAGAGAGTAGTAAGCACTTCTTTAAAGTGAGGTAGTTCTCTTATATATGTAGTGTATTCGGTTTATAGATAATTTCTGGCAACGCAGTGAGAGTACCTTCTGCATGGTAAATGTCTACGTGGGTGATAGGTTTTTTGGTTTGCAGAAAGCTGCAGGCAGCTGCAGTCGTTGGCTCCGATCCCAACAAGCAACGGGAATATCTGAAGAAAAAGAAGCAAAAGAAGCTACAGCGATTCAAGGAGCTCGAAGAAGAGCGTGAATCGGAAAAGAACAAGTGGCTTGCGTTCTCAACCAAGGTGAGAAAATCAAACTTCAATCTTGAATCTTACTTTGATCAAGGAATCTTCGAAACTGATCTACTTGATATTTTCCGTTTACAGACTACCAAAAAAGGGGTTGTCAAAAAGAGTATATTCGCGACGCCTGAGAATGTGAATGGAAGAGTGGGTATTGGAACCTGCGGTGTTAGCGGTAAAGAAATGACGAAGTTCAGCAATGGAGAAAAGTGGCGACGGGGCACATAAACGTGTACCTGAATGTGCAAATGAGAAGAAGTTTATACTTTGGGAAGTAACATTAATTGTAGTTAAGTCGGGTTCTGTATGGAAACAACTTGTTATCGAAATTCCGTCTTTGTATGAGTAACGGCGGGGGTTGATACAGTCTTCTTAATTAAGTTCCGATGTTTATCACAAAATGTATTGAAGCATAGTTTGACTCGTGTCGCCTACCTGTGTGAATGTGTGATACAAATGTCTCTACCGAAACAATACTACTACGAACACGTCTAAGATTGTCCTGGTACAAAGTTCCGATCTAGGAAAACCAAGTATCTCAAATCTGAATTTTGTATTTCATACATTGTTAAAAAATACTTAGGATTTTGTATATACGAACGTTATAAGTACTCATAAGCAAAAGAAATCACCGATAAAACGCTGCAAAGTTGTTTTCATTTATCACGATTTTCTTTCGTTTTGTTATTGGATGTACAAATTTTGTCACGATAAGTAAGCTGAAATCTCATTTTTGTTCAATTTGCTGTGTTTGTTATCCTAGATTGAGGGAATATTAAAATTGTTTGACACTTGATAATCATCAAATAACAACGGTGTGAATCATCTCATGAACGATAAATAATCTCGTGCATTGGAACCAATCGACAATCATTATTTGCTGCAAATGATAATATATTATTAGATGAAATATTTACCCAGTTGCAATATCGGATTTGCTGGTTTTTATTGTTCTAAGAGAAGTTGCTGCGCGAGAATGATACAGATGAATAATTGTATGTTTGTGATTTTTGAACTAATTTGTATTTAAATAATTGCGTATGATATAAATAAATGTATATTTTAAGGTCAATAATATTCTGCTGAATTGTTTTCTCAGCCTGATCCGTTTACATATTTAGTGACTACATGGTGGCCACTCGTCAGGGAAAACAGGGAAATCAGGGAAAAATCAGGGAATTCGAAAAATGGTCAGGGAAGTCAGGGAAATGTCAGGGAATCCGAAGAACAGTCAGGGAAAAGCAAAGGAATTTCGTGGTCATACGAAACAAGACAGAATAAAAGATCCCCAGCGACATTTATGCAATCAAAAGTATTTTCAAAAATCATTTTCTTTCACCATGGATTTAGAGCATTATTATTACATACTTGAATAACCACTAATTCGTCCAAATTTCAGTCAGGGAAAAATTATATTTAGGTCAGGGAAAGTCAGGGAAATGTCAGGGAATTTTTTTTCCGCAAAAAAGTGGCCACCATGGACTAGTCTTCTAAGAAATCCCAGGAATCCGAGAACGGTCAAAATTTGAGGAACATAAAAAAAGTCTTCATTACCGGACGCACGCATTCGAATGACTGACTCATTGTTATATTTCACGTCCGTGGTTCGTGAAAATTCTCGAAAAAAAAACCAAACAACATCTAAATCATGAAATATCAAGCTGGCTCTTTTTGAATATGCTACTCGTTAGAAAATATGAGTGTTGTTGATAGAAAAATTTTCAGAGAACTTTCTATCGAAAAAATGGAATGTTGAAACAATGACATCTATTTACTGCAATATTTGGAAACCAATAGAAATTTCGAATATTTAAGATAAATCGAGCCATTTTACTCATTGAAGGATTATTTTTCTTCAATTTTGTCAACGTTGCGGTTTCCATGATGTGGTAAGGTACCGTTCATCGGCCATCGCAGACCCAATGACCAATATACAGACGGCGCCCTGACGCCCTGACGGTTGACGTAAAGCTTGTTACCAGGGCCGAAAAATTTCAACTTTGTCCTCGATTTATGTGGGCATTTGTAGTACTTGATATCCATTATGCTTTGTGAATAGGTATTAATATCCGCGAATCTATGGTTCCCATGCGGCCCGGGCGGTTCCAAGTAACGTCTCCGGCGGTCAGGTTTCAATTCCTCATAGGCTCAGTGTACTTGCATACCTGGTTGCCACACGCAGTCGCTGAGGAAGCGACTCTTGGTGAACACCATTCTCAGGTATCGACAGTTATGCAGTACAATTAGTAGTAAACTGGTATATTAACATATGGAATCTATAAAATTGAAACACTATGCCAATATCGAAAGAGAAAGAAGCAAATTATGTAGTGATTTTGTGTTCATTTTTCACATCTTTCAATATACATCATGAAAGTGTTACTAATCCATTAAAATTTTAAGAAGATTTTGAAAGATTTTGAAAGATTTCAGGAGATTTCATCCAAAGATAATTATATTCAAGAGGAGAAACCCAGTCAATAAAAACGAATTGAAACGAATCGAGTATGTGAAAAACAAAATGAGAATGAATTCAGATAAATTGAATAGAATTCGGTAAAACGAATTGCATAAAATTCTGCTCAATTCTATTGGGATCCTTAGTCGGGGCGTGGCCTAATTTCTCGCCACCTGGTGGAAGAGTCACAAACTACGGCGGGTAGGTCGCTTATAGCTGAGCATATGGTAGATACACGGGACACACGTTCACTTGCCAATTTTTAATCGATGAAAGCAATATATACAGAGAAAAGAATTGTTTCAAATATGAAAATTACACTTCAAGAACTTTGTACATTTGCTACTTCAACGCCAAGCAGCAAATCTTTGATCGAAGGTGAAAATATCATGAAAATAACAATGGACACGTTTGTGGTAAAGCATCGAGCGATACCAGCAGTAACGACTTTATTGAAATTATTTATTTCTGCCCGAGAAACGTCACAATTATACGGAGTGAGCCCCACGGAATAAACGGGAAAGTTTTGAATCAAATGAAGGCCGAATTATTGAAATTCGGTGCACAGTCAAAGTGGAGTACATAATATACAGAGTGAATTCCTAACGACTCGTTGATCTGAAGTTGACTAGAATCGAATAAATGAGCATTCGGACACTTTCATTGGTTCAGAAATGTCTGAAAGCTTGTTTCACGATTCTAGTCAAATTCAGATCAACGAGTCGTTAGGAATTCACTCTGTATACTTATTACAATAATACAGTGAAACAGAGGATATCTGTCACTTGGTTGATGGTGTGAAATCTCTTTCGTGAAATGGAGTCAGCATTCTCTCATTGTTGTAGTACATTTTTTCCCCTATTTTTAAAGCCCTAATCCACGCTGCTAGTCGATCAAGTTTTTCTTCGATGCCAAATTTGTTCGTGATTCTGACTACAGTGCTTCGCCGAAATAAAATTATGAAATCGCTTGTCGTCGTCACGACACGCTTTAAAGCAATTATAAACACAACAGAATCTTCTACATTTGTTTTTACGCAAAGGGAATGCCATTTTTTTAGGTTTATCAATAATTTCACGACCATAATGCCGTTTCCCGCGTATCTGACAGCCACACGGCATGAGAGCGACCTACCCGCGGTAGTTTCCAGTTTGACCACTAGTTGGCGTATCTACCTACTCAGGTTCCCAATTAATTTATCTCAGTTGCTCGTAATTCCACTTTTTAGTGGGTAAGGTAAGTAACAGAACTGAACACGTCTGAGGGAATTATTGATGCAACATAAAGGTGGCTACTCCAATGAAAGTTACAGGAGCTTGAGGAATTTTATTAGATTTCGGCTTTTCGTCCTCAAGATCAACAATGGAAGTAACATTTCAAGTTTAAACTAGTCCGATCCCATAGATCTCGTTCCAAAGTTATAACGTCTATCTTCTGTACCAATTTACCTTTATCCCCTCTCCATATCATCCCCTCTGGTGTAACCACTGTTATGGCTATCATTACGGTCCTCCGTGCAATTTGCGGTGACGATCGGATCGTTCCTAGTTAATTCGCGCGAAGTGTGTGTGGTTCCGAAAATACCATGGGATCATCGGAGGATGACCGACGTAGGTCAAAGAGACGTTGTTCACAACACCGCGAAGAAAGTCTTGAGTGAATTATGAAAACAATCTAACGACTTGAAGGTGAAGTAATACAGCAGTGTGGAACATCGGAATTATACCAACGGCTGAGAATAGTAACATCGTCGTTCAGAATTCGCTTGGGAAACATCGTGGTTCAGAATTTGCTTGAAAAACATCGCCTGGAACTCCGCTTGAAAATATCGTGCCTGCACCCGCTCAAAACATCGATTGCCTCAAAACAGTCAAAGAAAGCGATTTTGTGGAAACAGCCCATGCCAATGCCAGGTACAGGATTAGCAGAAAACAGAGGCTGGTTCACGTGAGAATTACGAGTTTATATTCCTTTATTAAATAGCGTCATTCTAGTGCATATTTTCGGTTAACTTTGATGACTCATGTATCATAAACATTACACTGATCGACAAAAATTTTTTTTTTTGTTATTTTCGATTTCATCACGCAATTTCTGATGCATACATCTAAAATAACCAAAATATTCATTATTTTCTGATAAAATTTGCTTTCGTTTCTTATACGTCCATCAAGAAAGTTTAAAGTGTTTTACTGATTTATAGCTGTATGACTGATTTTGTGTGTCGCTAGGTCAAAAAACTTTTTTATCGATCAGTGTAATGTTTATGATACATGAGTCATCAAAATTAACCGAAAATATGCACTAGAATGACGCTATTTAATAAATTAATATAAATGCTTTGTCGCAATTCTCACGTGAACCAGCCTCTGTTTTCCGCTAATCGTGTACCTGGCATTGGCGTAGACTCAGAAAATGTTTCCCACAAAATCCGCTTTTGAAAGGCGATGTTTTCGAAGCAAATCCTGAGCGACGATGTTTTTGAAGCGAATTCTGAACGACGATGTTTTCCAAGCGAATTCTGAACGACGATGTTTTTCAAGCAAATTCTGAACCACGATGTTTCCCAAGCGAATTCTGAACGACGATGTTACTATTCTCAGCCGTCGAATTAC
This sequence comes from Euura lappo, assembly GCA_018257835.1. Classification (NCBI taxonomy): domain Eukaryota; kingdom Metazoa; phylum Arthropoda; class Insecta; order Hymenoptera; family Tenthredinidae; genus Euura; species Euura lappo. The sequence goes on along the minus strand of JAEUYN010001022.1, from coordinate 2,285 downwards.
GAAAGTGACAGCTCCGAATCATCACAAGATGTCAAGATTCACATCGCCGTTACGACGTTGAACATTACCCCAGGGAGCTGTGCTGTCCGCAATTGGGAATGCTCTTTCCGTTATTCTAGAGTTACGAGGTCCGAACGCAGAAAATGCAGTCGTTAACATGAATTTCAACAATATAATATAATAATAACGGCTTTGAGTCATTACCTGTTAACAACAAAACAACGATAATATTGCCAGTAGGGGAGCGTTCAAATATTACGTAACGTTTTTTTAGCCGATTTTGACCCCCCCTCCCCCCTTCGTAACAAATCGTAACACGAGTCTACTCCCCCCCCATGTTACGTAACATTATCCCAGCCATATTAATCTACAAATTGTCATATATAGAATTAATTTTTTTAATGTCTAATACTAAATTTTTTGGTATTCCAGAAAGGTTCAACATTTTTTTTTGTCTCGTTTTTAGTGTTCAATTAAAGTTACGTAACAGGCAACTGACGCCCTCCCCACGTAACATTACCGTAACACTGGTTGACTCCCGCCCCCTAATTAATGTTACGTAATATTTGAACGCTCCCCAGTGATTCCAATGGTTAAGAAGGTCCTCAGTGACAACAATAAAGACGGCATCCAGCTATTCGTAACAGAGTTTTCCGAAGCCATGAAAACAGTGGAAAGCGTTGGAAAAAAACTTCAAAAAGCGGTATCTAATAAATAAGTCAGAAAGTCAGAAATTGAAACCGTTCTACCCGGGATCGTCGGACATATACCCATTAGACTGGGCCAAAAAAATTGAATATTTTTTTTTTTTGAAAAATATATTGAGAATATCATTCAGTATGGCAAAAAAAAAATTTCATGAAATTTTTTTTTTGCCATACTGAATGATATTCTCAATATATTTTTCAAAAAAAAAAAAATAGTCCATTTTTTGCCCAGTCTAATACCCATCATTATCGAAGATACAACAGCGGCTTTGACGAGGGGGGCTTCGCGGTCAACGTAACTACAAGAAGTACTAATGACAAAGAGTTAATGATTTTTTCCTTAATGCGTTCCTGTGCACTGAGCGTACACATCAAATTTCAGTGACAGTAAATATTGAAAATTGTAGGAGTTATTGATTTTTATACCTTCAGCTGTGAAGTAGAACAACTCGTACAATTCAATTCAATTCAATTTATTATTACCAGGTGCAAAGCACGCCATTACAAGCATATACAGGATTACAATGTGAACAAATAAAAATAAAATAAAATAAATAAAATAAAGTAAAGTAACTCTGCTTAACAAGTAAGAGCTCCTGCAGAGATCTTTGATCTGTGCGCAGGCCCAGCTCAGGCATCAGTTCAACCACCATAAAGCGGCAGGATGCCTAGCAATTACTTAAACCTAAAACTACCCAGATAACAAAATGCCCACACAGTCCATGCATAGTGCGCGCACGCGTGCGGGTTTATCCGCATAGCGTGCGCGCAGGAGAACATACAGATGCGTCCTCATTTGATGGATATAACGCTCGCACGTCGTGAGGACGCACGCGTGCGGGCATTGTGCGGTTGCTCATTATTCCGATAAAACGACGTAGGGATTGTACGAATGAGGTAAATTTTATTACGACAAATAATAACGTGGTGAAACCATTAAAATAATTTGAAAGAAAAAAAAAAAATTCCGCTCGATGCCCACTGTGTTTTTTTGTCCCAACCGGGATTCGAACCGTGTTCGCCTGACCGCTCAGATGTCTAGTCCTACGCCCTACCTACTGCGCCAAACTGCCTTATGACAACTAATGACTTCATGTGAAATATAATTCATCGGTCAATACGGCCAACAATACAATTAATAAGTACTAAATTTACCAAAATATACAGAAAATTCAAAATACTGTGTATGGTAAAATATTATTAATCGATCATCTTATGTCGAATACCCCGACGGCATAATGACCGCACGCTGTGCGTCGCACATGAGGGGTACACTACGTGCCAGATAACAATTTTGCGACGCACGAAACTATCACGACGTGCGGCTCACGCCGTGTGGGTGTTATGAGTCGCACCTGATCATCACGACGTGCAACTCACGTCGTGCGGGTGTTATGAGTCGCACCTAACCATCACGACGTGCGACTCACGACGTGCGGGTGTTATGAGTCGCACGTCGTGATGGTTAGGTGCGACTCATAACACCCGCACGACGTGAGTTGCACGTCGTGATGATCAGGTGCGACTCATAACACCCGCACGGCGTGAGCCGCACGTCGTGATAGTTTCGTGCGTCGC
>JAEUYN010001021.1:97472-322646 GCA_018257835.1 Euura lappo | reverse complement strand
CTAAGACAACAGTCAACCTTTTCAATTTGATAGTCTCTATTATTTTTCTATTTTCAAATGATAATTTATCAGTTTTTTGTTTCTTCTGTATTAGATTCACAACTGGCAGTCTTCCCCTTTTTCTTTTTATCGGTACATCAGCAGTTTTGGTGGGTAATGACCCAGAAGTACTTTCCGCGGCTTCTACTTCAGGCTCTTGATCAGGTAAAACAGTCTTTTCAGGTTCTAGAACTTCTTCATGAATGCTTGTAGCTGCTGATTCTTCATGCTCTAGTTCTGTGCCGGCGGACTCCTGGTGAGCCTCTCCATGTCTTCTTCTATCGACAAGAGGAGTTCCATCGACCTCCGTCTCAAGAGCGTCTTGAGTTGTTAATACTTCTGATTCCAGGAGTTTTTCTTCAGGATGTGGAATATTCGACCTCCTCAGTTTTCTATTATTTCTATTTCGCTTGCGTCTATTGAAGAATAGTCGATTGGCTTTTTGCTTCCTTCGTTTCGCGTTTTTCTTCGTTTTAGTCCGTAATTTTCTTTTCTTTCCCACAGTGGAAACAGTGTCATCAGCTTCCTGATTCACTACAGTCTCCAAAGTACGTTCCGAAGCCTCTTCACGCATCAATTCCGTACCCTGTACTTCTTCCCTCGGTGTATTCTGACGTCGCGGTTTGCCTCTTTTCTTCTGGATCACCGGAATCTCATCGGAATGTTGATTCACTTCAGACCCAGAAGTATGTTGAGTCGTTTGCAGGACAGAATCAATTATTTTCTCTTCATGGTCCGCAACGTCCAACTTCCTCAATTGCTTACTGTCCATGCTTCTTGTTCTCCTAGGTAATAATTCATCTTTTTTCGGATCGCTCTGTACCATTGAGTTTTCAACTTGGAGTGCGCTTTTCCTTTTTCTTGCGGGACTAGTTCTCTCGGATCCCTGATTTACTAACACCTCGGAAATACTACTCGTTACTTCCGTAGTATCCTTGGATGTGGAATCTAAATTTTCTGGTCTATCCGTGGTCGGATCCCGTAGCGGAGGCCTGCCTCTCTTTCTTTTAACGGGAGAATTTACCTTCGTGAATCGAACAACTCTTGTTTTACCGTTGTTAATTGTTTTACCAACAGTTTTGGTTCTTCCAATGTGTCGTTTACCCAGCGACCTGGAGAGATCAGAACCAGTCAGTCTTTCAGAACTCAGTTCTTCAGTTTTGGAATCAGGTGTCTCTTTATCTTCCAGATTTTCATTACCATCGTCAGCTTTTCTAGGCACCGTGTCTCGCGTCGCTCCTTCTGTTCCTGAGCCATCGGGGATAATCTTTTCAACGATTACATCAGACTGCTTGCGCCTGTGTCTCCTGAAATGATACTTCTGCGAGGGTGATAAATTGCGTGGATGTTTAGTAGCTTTGTTCTGATAAATATCAGTGATTGCTGGTGCCAACTTTCTTCCAATCTCATAGATTAACTTCAAAGGCCTCAAAGGTTCGCTCAACTTCATCGGCAAATTCAACAGCGTATCAATTCTTTCTAATCTAGGTACTAGTGTGTTGGTGCTATTTATTTTCTCTGTCTGTGCTATCACTGGAATACTGGCTAACGTTCTTTTAGGTCTGATATTTTCACCTTTGGGTACATTTCCATCTTCGGACTGCTCAACAGCCTTCCTTGTAATCACAGTTTCGGAAGCTTTTATGGATTTTGGTGGCTCGGGGGAAATTATCTTCTCGATCGTGTCTGCTTGACTAGTGTTGTTAGCGGGACAGCTTTCTGAATTTGTATCCATTCCATTCTGAGATGTCGGTACTTCAGATTCTACCTTTTTATCATGTTTCATCTGACTTGTAATTCTCGGACTTATTCTTCGGTGAATTTTTCTATTTTCTTGACGATATTTTTCAAGAGTATCTCGCATATTTAATACTTGTAGTTTCACAAAAGGTTGAAATGAGATATCGTTGAGGTATTTTAGTCTTAGGATCTCGGAAGAATCACATATATTTGAGGAACATTGACCGTCAGTTATTGCAACATCCTTTTCCAGTTCCGCGTCGCTATAAAGTTGCTCGTTGCCTCTAAATGAACAATCCGAAGCTGTAGAACAGGCATCGTCGATAGACTTGTCCATGGTGACATTTTCGTCGTTAGTTTCTTTCTCAGTCACAAGATCTTTGCCTTCCAGGATCAGATCCATTGTTTTCTTCGGTTCTCTCGCGTCATCGGTTTGACTCAACCCCTTCCTTGGTGGCAACGTTTCTTCAATTTGGTATTTACAATTTGTTTTTGTGACTTCTGAATTATTCTTTGGAATATTTGACAACTCGTTTGGCGTCGTATTCCCATCTTTGCTAAAAGACTTCTGAATCGATTCAACGACCTTTTCTTTTTCCAAACGAGGCCCACCGAGTTCCGTAATTTGTAAATAGCATTTATTTATAATTATTACAGGTGGTTTATCCAAGGATGTCTCTTCGGAGGATCTATTATTCTGACGAAAGCAATTGTCTTTTTGTGATTCAATATTGTCCTCTTTATTCCTAACGCCTGCCTGAATATTCCGTTCTTTGATAAATACGTCGATACCCTTCAACTGAGGTATGTACTTGTTGGAATTTTTTTTCATCAAAAATTCTTTCAGCAAGGCAATGAAAACTTCGTTTTGTTCCAGGTCAGATTTAACTGCGTTCGGTTGTCTTCGCTCGAATCCTTTATTCCGCCACATTTCTCTCAACAACATAAATTGCAGGGCGTCAACGGTAGAGCCTTGATTCTCAAAATCAGAATCACCTTCGGTGTTAGCGCCGGACGTTTCCGTACACTCACTCGCCATTTCATCCCCAGTCTCCTTCATCGCATGCTCAACTTTCTCTCCCGACTCCTGCGCAGCTGGCGGAACTACGGGTTCTGGATTTTTTAGCGATTCCTCTATAACGGGATCCAATCTTGATACGCTCGTATCCTCATCTGAATTTTTGCCGCTTATTTCCTCGGTATTGATCTCTTCCAAATCTGTACTCGAAGGTTTTTCTGTGTTTTCAGGCCACTCAGGTTCTTCTACATAATTCGAATCATGAACTGCTTCTTCCGCACCGGTCTCTGAATCATATTTACATTCGTCTGTGTTTTTATGTTCTTGAGAATTTTCCACGCTCGATTCATTCGCGTCTGAAGCACCTTCTGATCGGGCCGAGATCACATGTAAGTCATTTTCGTTGCTCGGCAAAGTTTTGTAGCTTGATTCCTTCGAAGAATTTAAATCATCATCGTGTACAACTTCATCCTGGATCCCATCCTTTGTGAGCTCCTCCGGCGGCAGGCAATCAACTACGTCTCTGTCGATGTTGATCCCCACATGCAATTCTGGTATATTTTCAGGTATCGTCACCGAAGGATCTCGTTCATTCTCTCCTACGTTTAAATCCATAAAATCATTCTTTAAGAAGTTTATATTTCCGTTTAATCCACCATCGACGTTTTCCACAGCATTTTCTTTGGGAGATTCTGACGAGGGTTGTTCGTTAGAATCGACTCCATCTACGCAATCAATTTCGGTCCGATTAACTTCCAATATTTCCACATTTTCCGGTGGATCCCCTCCGCTGTTCAATAAAAATTCCTCTTCTATTTGCCCGGTGGTACATTCCGACTCGCCGCTTATTACCACTATCGCTTTGTTGGCAGCCCGAACCTCTTCCCTACAATCTTTCATCTTCTCCAATCCCTCGAGTTCAACGATAGGTATGCTGCTGGTCTGGTTCAAGTTCTGATTACAGTCGAGTATGAAGCTTCCAGCATTCAGATTGGGCCCAAGATCAACGACTTCGCTCGGAGGTATTTCTTTGCCTTCCCCGTCGAAGAAGAACTCGTAACTTGTAGGAAACTCCTGTTCGTTATTCCGGCACGATACTTCCGCCTCATCCTGGGCTACGGCGTTAGGATCAAACTCCAAGAATGTGATCAGGGACCGATTATCCTCTATCGTCTCGTCATCGGACGCGTCCACCAACAGAACGTACCTCTTCTCCAAAGAGTCTGAGCTCAGTTCCGTCTGAATCTGGCTGTTTCCCGTCTCGGCGTTGTCTTTAGGCCCGTTTCTAGTCCTCCGATTGTCCTTGAGAGAGCTCATCTTGAAAAATTGTACCCTGCAATTTTTCTCCGCCTCTGATCTTTCCAGATAGTTGAAATCTTTGGACACATCTTGTTCAAAATTATCGCCGATGAGCTCGAGACAGGTCGAAGAAACCGACTGGTCCGACGGACAGGAGAGCTTCCTGTCGTCCTGCAATTCTTTGAACAGAGTCAAGTCATTATCTTCAGTGTCTAGAAAATCACCGCCGCTGGATACACTCTGTATATAATGTTCCTCAATCCCTCCGATCTCACTCGACGACAAAACATTCTCGAAAGGAATGTTATCCCCAAACTCGATGGTCTCCCCATTTTCCTCGGGCGAATCAATCGTCGTCGACGATCCAAAGGTCAGTAAATTCATCGGCGGACTTTCCGGCTGATCCAACAACACGTCGTCATTGTACTTGTAAGCGGAGGAAATTATACGGTCGTCTGTTATCTGCGATCATATCACAAAATAAAAAATTGGTAAATATTTATCTGAATTGGAATAATTTATTGAAAAAAAATTTTTTTTTGCAACCGTACAACGTCGCGTTGATTTATATCGTAATAATATGTTGTTTTTTTTCATTTTACCTTATCGAAAGATGTGGATGATGCCGGTTTCCGACAAACGGAAAGAATGTTGTGGATGACTTGATCGCTCGTGAGTCCTGCATCGGCAGTTTCTTCGAACAGCATGTAGTCCGTGTCACTGAAATCTCCGTCCATAGCTTCGGCTATTTGGACGAGTACGCATTTATTATTTGACCGACATAAATCGGCGTGAGAGATAATTTCGGTGATGCAATGTAAATAGTAAATTACTCGAAAATTAGAATTAACCTTATATTCCTAGGTTCGATAGGTTCGATAGATACCGAAATGTGTGAGCAACGCGCATGTCGTTTACTTTCATTATAATAAGTGCAATTGGCTCTGGAATCACTCGATTATCGATGTACTTTTGACTGTTGGCGACGAATGGATTGGGCACGGTTCAAGCCCTTTCTTGACATTGACACTCAATACGACATTGCATTGGCAATTTTGTTTACAACTAGGGTCCAGGTTCGAATCTTGGTAAAATTCGATCAATCCATCCTGTCCATCCTGCGTAGAACACGTTCCACCCAATCGTGTCATACCTAACTGTTCTATCATTGGCTGGGAGGACGCTGCAGACGACGAACGCGAATGCGTCTTCACTGACGTTCGTTATTTTCGCAATTTGTCCACACTAGGGTGGAAAATGTGGAAAGTGGACTTTTGTAAGCACGAAAAGGCACGGAAATATTTTTTCGTGTATTTATTATCTCGAAATATCCAATATTGGACAAACGAAACGAGGCTGGGCTATGTCTAACTATACAGAAGATAGACGTTCCGTGATTGGCGGATGGAAGATTGGTGGTAGATTCCTTCAATTTTGAATTCAAATAATCGATACTGATTACATGATCACTTTACACCGACGAGAAGTAAATGTAATTTCTAGCCTCGTCAAGCTTTTGAACATGAATAATAATGACTTTATGCCGTAACTTTGGACTGCGAACTTCAAACTGCGCATCACAATTGCGGTGAAAAGACTTTATACCGCAGCTTGGAACTTAGCGGTTTGAAGGGCCATTTTATGGACCAAGAACAGGCATCGAAAAGTGACTTTTCAGTGCCTCTGCCGTTAAAGAGTATTTATGACGATATAAATGATCAATAATGATGAATTTTCGCGTTTTTATGTTCGATGCTGGAATTTTTGACCGAGTTTCGCCGATCAGAATATTTAAACAAATAGAGATACCCGACGGTGTGGACTTCTGTGGGTCAATTTTGACACTGTTTTTTTTTTCAAAATTGTAGTATTGAAAATCTTGCATAAGTCCGCCCTGGTGAAAATAATTTCTACGAAAAAACTACGAATTTCCACGAGAAACTACGAAACCAGAATTCGTAGAAAATCGTATGAATTTGTATAAATTTGTAGTTTCTCGTAGAAAATCGTAGAAAATTTGTAGAAAATTGTAGAAATGTGTAGAAAATCATACAACTTTGTTCGGATAGATACGAATCTCTACGAAAAATTACGAGATTTTACGAAGAACTAAGATTTTCTACGAAATTTCTACGACTTAACACGAAAAATTACGAACGAAAAAGGAACTTTCAATTAATGAAAAGTGTAAAATGAATTTCATAAACTTTCGTAAAATAGTTAGAGTTTTTACGAATTTCTAGGATTTTTGACGATTTTCTACGATTTTTCATGAAAATATACGAAAATGAAAAAAGGCCTACGAAATCGTCATAACATTTCGTAAAATAGTAAGAATTTTTACGATTTTTTACGATTTTCTATGGACAAATACCAGAATACGAACTTCTGAAAAATTGTCATAAAATTTCGTAAATTTTCGTAGAATAGTAGGAATTTTTACGTGTTTCTATGCTCTTCTACGCCTTTTTACGAAAAACTAAGAAAATTCGGATCCCCAATAAAATGTAATGAATGTCGTAATTTTTTTTCGTAGAATACTGAAAATCTATTCGGAAAATTACTATCTTATACGATTTTTCGATCTTTAGAGAATTTTGAATGCTGCAAGACCAGTAAAAGCTAAATTACGTAAAACGGCGTAAAATATTACGAAATTCTACAATTTTCGACAGTAAAATAAGACATTTCAGTCTCTCGCATATTCATGCATGTTCCATACATCTCATTGACGTTCGATTGTTGATAAATGGGATATACGTCATAAGGAAGAGTTGGAGCGGGTCGAAGACCGAACACATAGGGATGAGCAAAGTTAAGCACAATTCGTCGCGGTCAGTACTTGGATGGGTGGCCCGTTCCAAATGGGCTGGGTTCGAACCTCTTTCGGGGTCGTGTTTTTTTTTTTATTTTTTTATTTTATTTTTTTCCCCCTTACAAACATGAACCTTAATTAATATACAGGTGTGAAATCCAGGTGAATTCCAAAATTGACATTCTTACTTTATTCTACGACAATTTACGAAAATCCCTGAAAAAAAAACTACGAAATTTCCTGTAGAAACTCGTAGAAATTTCGTAGAGATTCGTATTTTTCGTAGATAATTATCTACGAAAAAATACTATTATCTACGAAAAAATCTATGAAAAACTATTCACATGTTCCAATTAATGTAGAACCACGTAGAAATGGACGTACAAATACGTAGAATTATTTCCACCAGGGCGTTGTCAAATGGGATTAAGTCGTGGTCTGTGAGAATTCTGCAGTAGTAGTTCTCATGCGGCCCTATACAAGATTATAGAATGAGATCGAATATACATTGTCTTATAGAAAAACAAGTCGAATTCGCGAAGATTGGGCTGCTTCATAACCATGGCTAAGGCTCATGATTGTGGTTTTCCATAGAAGTATATAAGGTCAACATGTAGGTCTCGCGTACCTAATGGGCACTCTGCGTGACGGTTATCATCTGCGACCTTGTATAATGACCAAAGCCGCTGGTACTATAAGAGAATACTCGATTCCAACCAGAGGCTAGCAAGATCCAAATTCAAAATCGCGATTGGAATGGTAGAAGGTTCGTTGGTATTATCACGGTCTATTAGGTCTAGTTTGAACACTCGAAGTGATTTCCGTTTTCTTCCACACTCCCGGTCAGATTTGTGGTGGTCAGTATCCGCCATTCTAGACGTAACTTCGGTACGAGGCGAGCAAAAACAACTGCGGAATGTGCGAAGGTTCTGACATTTGACTTTAGTTAGCATCGCTGTTTATACCTTTGTGAAATCTATGCATATGTAACGCTGACCGGTGAAGTGATTCTTTTTTTCCAGATGTGGCAGGATTGGAAATGTGATCAATTGCGATTGATAAAGAGAAACTTCTAACCGGACTCAAACCAGATTAATATTCCGGCCTTCATAGTCAGCTGGGTTTGAAGAAGTATTCTGAATTTATCTCATAGCAAATTTTCCAGACCACATGTTAGCCCCAAGGCCAGACATTGATAGCAAAATGTGAATACTGTAGACTTGAAAATTCTGACACGAATTGAGAACTAAATCATTTTCGAAACAGATGCATTCGAAAAGTAAAAAGTAAAGGGAAACAACTGAACTCATCGCTTCACTAAAAGCACTGATAACAAAAATAAAAAACTAGTCAAAATGATAGATACAAGTCTTCGGCGATGAATGTAAATTGAACAATCTTCTTATCCATTCAGTGACCAAATCTTCTTTCTAATGAGAATGATTGATAAAACTTTGTATACAAAAAACGTGAATAGAAACGAAAATAGATAAGATTCTGTAAAAAATCAGTGTACGTTCTCAAATCTAGAAGTAGAAAATTTATGATCATTTATGAGACACTCAAAGCCTAGGTGATAGAAGAAATGAGGAAAAAATACATACCCCTGCTTAAAATTATCGATAGGATTCGGATAACAGCGGATATAATCGGATAGGTTTCGGTAAGATTTTCGGATAGAGATTTTTCTGATTGTATCCGCTTCTATGTGCGTTTCACTCGACGAAAAAAACTCCTATGCGGATTGCGTATGGTCCTTGCCGAAGTTGTACCGGATGCCAAAAATCGCGACACCGGCGAATATCTATTTGTATCCGTATTCTATCCGTATTCCAAATGTGCAGCGTAACGTATACGTCCATATGTGCTTTTCTTCCGGGTGCCGTATTCGTGAGGCATGGGAAGCTATTCGGCGCGAATCGGACTGTATCCGGACGCAAAGTGTATCCGCCCGTCATCGGGTTGTATCTGCAAGCTTTCCGCAAAAATAGACGCGGTGAATGCGCTCACCAATCCGACCCTGTCCGGTTTATACCCAAAATCTGTTTTATCCGCACGTTATCAGAGTTTATCCGCCGTGGTTTCGCAGAAAAGGACGCGGTGAATGCGCTCACCAATCCGACCCTGTCCGGTTTGTACCCAAAATCTGTTTTATCCGCACGTTATCAGAGTTTATCCGTCGTGGTTCCGCAAAAAAGGACGCGGTGAATGCGCTCACCAATCCGACCCTGTCCGGTTTGTACCCAAAATCTGTTTTATCCGCACGTTATCAGAGTTTATCCGCCGTGGTTCCGCAGAAAAGGACGCGGTGAATGCGCTCACCAATCCGACCCTGTCCGGTTTGTACCCAAAATCTGTTTTATCCGCACGTTATCAGAGTTTATCCGCCGTGGTTCCGCAGAAAAGGACACGGTGAATGCGCTCACCAATCCGACCCTGTCCGGTTTGTACCCAAAATCTGTTTTATCCGCACGTTATCAGAGTTTATCCGTCGTGGTTCCGCAAAAAAGGACGCGGTGAATGCGCTCACCAATCCGACCCTGTCCGGTTTGTACCCAAAATCTGTTTTATCCGCACGGTATCAGAGTTTATCCGCCACGGTTCCGCAAATACGAACGCTGTGAATGTGCTTACCAATCCGACCGGTTTATACCCGAAATCTGTTTCATCTACACGGTATCAGAGTTTATCCGCCATATGGTTCCGCAAGAATGGACGCGGGATATCGATGCAGTGCCGACATAGACGGATAGGTGCTGGTTTGGCGAAGTCCGGCATCTCAGTATACAATTCCGCAAAGATCATACCCAATCCACATTTCAACTCTTACTCAATATATTCATACCTTCCCTGCTGACAATGTCCTCAAGAAACCGGAAAGCGGCGTATACATTTGTTATACTATACATTTCAGATACATTCCGGAAATTCATTTTTCGGATTAGATAAGTTTTTGTCGGAATCGTATCCGGCCAAAAAATGGCTATGCGGATTGAATCCATATTCATGGTTCTTTCAGAGTTTGTACTCGGAAGCCGAAATCCGTGAAATCGGCAATCCGTCCGTTTCATCCGCACTCTTTCTGGATGAAAAAAGATGATCGAAATATATATACAAATGTATCCGGTTTGGTTCCAGCAGCGGCAATCGTGGGTTTCGCCACGAATCAGATTGTATCCGGAATCAAATTAAATCCGTCCTTCATACGGGTGTATCCGGAAGGGTACCGGAAGGGCGATGTGCCGAAGGTGATTTCACGTGGTTTTGAATACGGCTTCAGCCGGTTTTTGTTGGCAATCGATTCAATCCTCCCGTGATCCGGTTGCATCCGCAATTATTCCGGCAATAGTTACGGAGAACAAGCAATTCCCAATTCGGCTGTGCCTATCCGGTTTCGATTCTATAATCGATTTCACCCGGATTTCGTTCGGTTGTATCCGCAATTTTGCCGGAACAAAAACTTGCGTACCTACAAATTACCGAAATAGTTGTGAATAGAATCGGACAGCGGGTGGATTGCATCGATTACAGAATCGAAATCAGATAAGGCCTGATTAAGAATTGCTTGTGCCGCGTATACATTTCCGGCATAGTTGCGCATAGAATTAGACAGCGGGCACATTACTCAGATTATAGGACCGAAACCGGATACGACCGAATTGATAATTCCTTGAAACACGTAAATATTGACGGCACAGGCAATTTTTCACTAACGGCAAGTGGTCGTTCCGGCATACTGGCGGATACAACCGGACACGGAGGGCATTACTTAGATTATAGAATCGAAAACGGATTCGGACGGATTGAATCGATTTTCCAATTCGGCCTCATCCACTTTCTATTCGATAATGAATTGTACTCGCTCGTGATCTGGTTGTATCGGCAACTATTCCGGATACAATTCGGATCGAAGTACAAGGGTTTTAGTTTTTTCAGAAAAAGGGATAAAATCCTCGTAGTATTTTGTGACCGAAAGGAGCGCGGATAGAGACCGTGAGAAACCCAGTCAGGCCTATCCGGATTCAATCCGCTTACGCAGTTCAGATTTTCACCGCTTGGGGGCGTCATTCTCTCGCAAGTGAAGTACTACGGCTGCGAAATATTAAGACCTCGCGATGCTCGAGCCTAAGTATACTTACCTGCCACCGACGGTGACTGTGCGAATAACACGGTTTCTGGAAGTCGTGGCTTTTTCATTGCTCTATGGTCGAGCTGGATCTTACGTCCGCCCCCCTCCTCCCTTTGACCATGCTCGGATGACGGATAACACCGAGCATGGGAGACCGATTCCGCATAGGGACGGATGAAAACTGCAAAATTCCTGGAACATGGCGTAGCCATATCTAATGGTACAAAAAAAAAAAAAATCCAGGAGAATCCACGAACCGCGCATCATCCGAATAGAGCGGGATAAGATCCGGCTAGGGCTGGATCCCTCGCATGCTGGACCGATTTCGCATAAGTGCGGATAGAAAGGGTGGACAAATACCAGAAAGGTTTCCGCATATACAACGACAGAAGTCGATTTGCGTCACCGCGCATTGTTCGAATTGGACCGGATACAGTTCGATCTGAAAAAAAGTTTTTGCGAACTCATTCCGTATAAGTGCGGATAGAAAGGGTGGACAAATACCAGAAAGGTTTCCGCAAAAACAACGATAGAAATCGATTTGCGTAACCGCCCATTGTTCGGATTAGGCCGGATACAGATCGATCTGAAAAAATTTCATTTGGCGAACCCATTCCGCATAAGTGCGGATAGAAAGGGTGGACAAATACCAGAAAGGTTTCCGCAAAAACAACGATAGAAATCGATTTGCGTAACCGCCCATTGTTCGGATTAGGCCGGATACAGATCGATCTGAAAAAATTTCATTTTGCGAACCCATTCCGCATAAGTGCGGATCGAAAGGGTGGACAAATACCAGAAAGGTTTCCGCATATACACGGATAGGTCCCGATTCCTATCCGGCATTTTAAGTAGGGTAGTTAACTGATTTTTTTTTCAGATCGTTCTTCGTCGTTTTGGCTGTTTTTCTGGTCATCTGTACCGCCTGTGAATTCGTGGTAAAAAAGCAACCGGATAACGCATCTCTAGCACTGAAAAATCTCGCCGAATTTTCACTGACACCCTCCACTTTGATGTCAGTCAGTAATAGTTTTAGGGGGATGACGCGCGGTTTTACCCCACCTACCCTTCCGGCGACGTTGCACACCGTTTTGTCTCCCAATAAGCGTTTACACGGAAATGCTAGTGTATGCCCCTCAAAAGAAGATATCTGAAGGTAAATAAAACTGTGAGGAATTCAAAATTAATCCAACTCAAATCGTCGAAGGATCCATGCATTTATTAAGTCGAAAACTTGGAAGCGACTTTCAACCGTCTCAGAGTGATTGCTACGTAGCCAACCATGGATTGTGTATTTGGGATTGCTGTAATAGTATAAGATCCGGGATAAGGAAATAGTACGAGGCAAGGTCACTTCTCGACGCCTGTTTTCGATCCCTAAAGTAGCAATTCATACGGGTAACTTCAGGATTGCCTTGAAACATCTCTCGGTAGTCATCTGGATTGAACAGACATTTTATGGAAGTTATACGCAAGAAGTGAACTTTGATTCCCAAGCTGAAAAATATATTGTACGAGGCGCACGGATAAAGGATTACGTTTTCAGTACTCTTTCGCCTCGCCCACAAATTGTTACTTATCGTGCACGCGACGTGAATATCTATTATTATGTTCATATATACCAGGCCAAAATTGTGGCAGGGGAGACCAGGGCTAGTTGTCATACTTCTTACTCTCTGATTTTTAGAATTTTTTTGAATTTTTTTTTCCAAATCTTGAGATGAGGTATTGTAGATGCATTCTTTGCGCATCTACAGAAAATTTTTGGTTGTTCTAAAGCAAGTCTGAGTAGGTTTTTTCGAATTTTCAAAAAAATTCGCGGAGTGTGACAACTTACCCCGAGGCGGGGTACGTTGTCACAGACCCCGGGGTAAGTTGTCCCAAGTATTTTAAATGGCGAAAACGGGTTTCATTGTACTGTCTCCTGAAAACCACGAAACGGTCGACCTAGACTCCGAAAACCCCACAAACCATGCGAAATTCCACCCAGACTCCAAAAATTCTCAGAAAGTTGATCTCAACTCAAAAAACCATGGTGAAGTCAAAATGGGGTGAGTTTTGACACGTGACAACTTGCCCCAATAATTTCGTGACAAGAAAATTAGAAAAAAACATATTAGAAGATGGAAAATAATTACTTATCAGGTCCGATTTCAGTTCATCGATCAATGCGAGGCCGCATATGATGCGATAATCAATTTAACGACATAAATTTGTTTCAAACATTGAACTACAACTTCAATCTATAGCGCGGTTCGATCTGTTATCTAACGGCGGAGATATGGACACTGTGACAACTAACCCGTGTGACCACTAGCCCCGGTCTCCCCTATAATGTAGCATAATCAAATGTATGTATTATTTCTACCATTGATCTGAGTAAACCTTCATCTCTGCAGTCCACTCGTGGAATAACTTGTAGATTTAAATCACTTTTTTCAAAGCAAGTAAGTTTGCAACCAGCCAGTAGTCGTGCAATGGTAACAAGTTATGGAAATTGGAATCGACATTTGAATGTCTCACGTTGACCTCGCGCGCGGGAAATTGTAGACAAACAACTGCGATCATTATTGACAAAATACGTCGGTCACAACATACATCATTTTGAACAATTTTCAACGGATTGGCCATCACCATGATGAAAATAGTTCGCGAAATTGATAACGTGATCAATAATACCAGAATCTGTCACTTTTTTTGCATGCATCGAAGATCCACAAACTTTCGAGATAAAAAAATTCTGTGGTCATTGCACAGGTTGAGGTGTTTTCCGAACTTCAAATTTCAGTGGTACACAATGCTGTTGATTGGTTTGACGAATCATCAAGAAACTCTTGCTTCGCGTTTAAGAGAGATTTTGAATATGATGCTATGCATATCATGTTATACTACCTTGAATCTCTGAATAGGGAATTGGTAGAGCCTCGATCAGAGTACACCTGTTGAAAGCATTAATATAGCAGCGAAGCAATCCCTACTCTGCCAGGACTCAATTAACAACCATCCTTATATAAAGATGCTGAAGTCTTGCATCCTTAATAGAAATAGCTCAGAACCGTTCTATCAGACATTGAGCGGTCATCACAATCCAGTTGAGAGGAAGACTGCGATGATAGTGATAATTTGATTTTGTCGAGTCTTGTCAACTACAAAAATGTATTCTTTTAGTATGAGTTTCGCGACATTCTCGCTGCTCGCCTCGACGCAGTTATTCGTTGGTGTACAAGTGGAAGGTTTATCCCATGACAGGAAAAGTCCCGGGAAAGTGATAACGAGTTTGTTGAAAGTCCCTTGGATCAATCTGAACAGTGCCTGGGCAGACGAAGTAGCCCCTACCTGCAGCGATGACATTTCGACGCTTTTTGAAAGCGCTGACGCCGGAGAGATGTGGGCCTTGCAGAGTAAGTAGTGATGAATTGTTGTTCTTGAGATATTGGCGTGTCGACTAAAGTCAGGAACCAAACTACTTGCAGATTTTCAGTATTCACCATGGATCAAAAAATTCCGTGACAAGTAAAGAACTTCCATTTACATATTTGCAGATTTTATCAGTTTGTAGACACCCTGGGTGTGAATCGAGGGAACGGCAAAGCTGATGTTCTAATACCTACTATAAAAAGAAGCCAGAAGTTGTACAGTGTTGTGCGTTCGTTCACAGTGTTGGATGCATCTTCGAAAATTCCGGCAGGATACCTCACGGGAAACACCGTCGACCTTGGAATGTATGACGAGTGCGTCAGGGTGAAAGGTCACCAAAATCCAGCAAACATCCAGGGCCAACATTGCATGGCGTCCATGTCGATGCCTCCCAAATACGTCAAAAATGCCGCGGCAATGTTGTACGTGCAACAACGGTCCGTCTACAATCCGAGCGCGGGCGTTGATCTGAGTTTCACTGCGTCGCTGTGTTTGCCGTCTTCTTGCAGCGTCGATGATGTCACTGGCTTGGTCAATGCGTCTCTCCGAAGCTCATCGGAACTCACTGGATTTGGAGTCAAGGTGGAGAAAGTAACGTGTTCGAATGTGCAAGCCTACGATGGATTCACTCTTGGGACAATTCTAACGATGTGAGCGAGTGAACCAACTATACATTATGATTTATGAGACACTCTTAAAAAGCCTATATAGGTGATAGTGAGAATGAGAAAAAATACATAGATTACTGATCTTTTTCCAGATCGTTCTTCGTTATTTTGGCTGCGTTTCTTGTCCTCTGTACCGCTTGCGAATTCGTGGTTAAAAAGCAACCGGATAACGCATCTCCAGCACTGAAAAATCTCGCCGAATTTTCACTTTACTCTAACACACTCAAGGTGTGGAGTACCGATGTATCCGACGGAACTATCCCAGCTTTACATGGAATCAGATTTATGAGCATGTGTGTCATCATCATAGGCCACTGCTTGTTGATTCCAGTGATCACACCAAAGGTCAACCAAGAGGTTATGTACGAGGTAAGCGTGCTGGCTTATGCTCGCCGACGCAAATACAGTCCGACCTCTCTATAAGCCCCCTCCCAATAGAGCCGGTTCCCCCATTTCTCGCTCGCAGCGTTCCCCCACTCTACCTTGTAACCCGAGCTCGCTTTCGATCCGCGCGCGAACCTCCCAATAATTCCAAGTAGCGGAGAGGGCAAAGTGGGGGTACCTCAGTTCCTGGAAAAAGTCTTCCCCCTGGGGGCCTGGACGGCCCTATAGAGAAGTTGGACTGTACCTTGAAAAGTAACGGAACCAGGTAGCTGGTATACTCCTGATGGTGTGATCTCGGAGTAATTCTCCAAGGCTTACAGGAAATTATGTCATTTCAGTGGAAGGAAAGGTGGGTTACAATTATTGTAGCCACTGCACCCTTCGCGGTAGATAATTTTTTCATACTCAGCAGTTTCTTATCAAGCTACACATTCCCAAAGAAAATGCGATCGGGAGCAAGATTCACCATACCAGAAATGTACTACCATCGATACATCAGGTTCGCGAAATTTATTAATCCACACTCAAATCGCAGTTCCTGTAACTTCCTCAATCAGAAAAGACAAGTGACCAGTTGGATTGTGTTTCAGGCTCATACCATGCCTGGCTGCAATTATCCTATTTACTGTATTCATTGGTCCGCATGTTGGAGACGGTCCTCTCGTGCAAACCATTCGGCCACTAACGAATGTTGCTTGCGAAAAAAATTGGTGGACGAATCTCCTCTTCGTTCAGAACCTTATCAACCGAGAAGAAATGGTAGTTTTTTTATACATGCATCCATATCCATTCACTAAATATGATTCTCACACGTATTGACACTGTTTCTTCGACTACAGTGTCTAGCTCACACCTGGTATTTGGCTGCTGATATGCAACTCTTCATCATATCTCCGTTAATTCTGTACCCCTTATTCTATCGGCCGAAGCTTGGCCTGTCGATCTTGGGGATACTTTCAATCGGAGGGCTTATATTACCAATTATCCAAATCTTGAAACACGACTATCCGTGTTTCTTGCATGGAAACAGGATGTGAGTAAGAGAGCAATTTGTGGGAGAGTTTGTGGGACTGAAGGTATCGCCTACTAACTTTACAGATGCAGCAAAGTATGGCATGATTTTTTCCACTTTTCGACTGTCACCTACAACCGGACCTCGTCCTACTTTATAGGAATGCTTTTGGGGTATTACGTACTGAATGTCAAGAGGGAGCTCACCAAGGTAAGAATCGTATACATACAAGAAGGACATTCCTGTATTTTCAGTACCCGATCTATACTCCAATTTTATCTTACATCAGGCCCAAGCAGCAATCCTCTGGGTGCTGGCCCTCCTTGCCGGAGCATTCTTCGTTTGGAGCGCTCCTTACGTTCAGCCGAACTCGCATGTGTACAACGTTGGCTGGGAAGCGACCTACGCCAGTTTTGGTCGTATTTTATGGAGCCTGACCATAGCTTGGATCATTTACGCATGTATTCGAGGCCACGGTGGTGGGTTTAGAAAAAAATCTTCTGCGATGGGGTCTGTGCGGAAACGCAGTCTCTGAGTAGTAAATACAAATCACACGTCAACAACATGGTGCCAATAATCGAAATACTCATTGCAGGACCAATCGCACGGTTTTGTTCACTACCAATCTTTGTACCTCTCAGCCGGCTCTCATATGGTATTTACGTGTCAAGTGCCGCCATTCAAACAGTACGTGCCGCGACAGTACGCACTGCCGGGTTCCATTCGCATCTCGATACCGCGGTAAGGCCAATTTATAATTTCGTTCATTTCGTCCGGTCAGGTATAGCACTGAGCTGTTCTGGATTGAAAAATCCGAAAAATTGAACCACTTCGTCGATAACTGATGAACCGGTATTTTTACAGCTCTATATATTTGGCAGTGACATGGCGATGTCCATCGTGGTAGCGTTCGGCATGACTGTGTGCTTCGAATATCCGGCTATTACCTTGGAAAAATTCTTGAGAACGAAAGGGCGCTCCGGAATTATGTGAGTGAAGCCAGTGTTAGCTGACATGTATAGGTTTTCGCTACCAGCCCTAGTATTTCAGGTTTATATCGAGTAAAACATTGTACATATTTTGATGCAGCAAGCCTGCGACTCCAATAAGGAACGAAAAAAAGCTCTTGGTTTCCGTAGCTGAATATTTCGACCTGCCAAAAGACCGAGTTGGTTCTCATTCTATCTCCTCGAGAATGGTGGGTTTCGAATTTACCAATAATCATCCACAGCTCAGTAGGATAACTCAATTCCGATTATTTTCACAGTTGCAACAAGATTTCTGGCAGAACGTGGCTGAACTGCTGAACACCTTGGGCAAAAGAACATCAAAATCTCCAGCGGAATACGCAAAGGTTGACATTTGATATATATGTATAATTAGAGTCAATGAATCACGGTATTTGAAAGTTGAGTGCAGATTCATGAAACACACGTTCGTGAGGATACAGACTCCGACGCCATCCCGAATTTTGATGCACACCGCTCTTCAATTACTCTCCGTCGCATCGCCTCACTATAATCGTACACTTGTGTCTGCATCTTACAGGCATGGCAGGATTGGGAATCCGCTCTGCTAACAAATCAGAGTCAACGAAACACTCGTGAGAACAGAGATGGCAACGGACATGTGAATGGTGGCCATAACCAACCCGGCCAACTAGAGGCGGAAACAACTGAATCGGAAAAACGTTTACTCTCTTTTTTGGTCGTAGTGACGAGTGGTGGCCAGAATAATAACGAGAGAATGAAAGTATCATAGACTGCATGAGTTCGATCTCAATGACAAGGCACCTACGGTTTGTAAGATATACGACAAAATTGAACCTGCAGTTTATATTGAATTCAGTTCTTGTAAAACATGGCAATTCACTTGCGTGAGGACGTGCTCAGTGTCTAATAGTAAAGGGGAGTTGAGGAAATATTCTCCTCGATTCATCTTCAGAACCTGTGATTGCTTTTCACAATCAATTATAAATTGTACTTACGATCAAAGTGCCAGCACCATTGTAGATTAATACCATTAAGTAGAAAGTAGGCTTCTAACTAGTTACGGTGTATCATAATACATCAATTTTTTGTATTTTACATTCCACGAAATACAAAGCAGATACACCCTTCATCTTCAATTCAAGGTGATGATCAAGTCAATTCAATTTGATGTTTTATGGACGGACTACGTACGACACGAACTCGGCGGACTACGAAGTAAATAGTCAAACAATCATTTACTCCTCCCTGAAGTCAATTCAATTTGATGTTTTATGGACGCGTGTTATGATCGGTCGTTCTTTCTCGCACTCACGTCAAGCTCACGCGCCTTTCGCGCTTGTTTCCTTGCGTGCCATTGACAATACCCATCAAGCAAGCGAGCCAGCAACTTTGCAGTGTGCCCTGTGTGCTCTTCGCTGGACAAGTGGACTGTGGACAGGTACTGGCAGTGTGTTCACAGTTCACTCGGACGTGTCCGTGGTTGGTCCGAGCCACGTGTGAGTGATCTCGACATCTCGTAGCCTATAAGTCATCCAGCAAACGGCACAGTGCAGAGACTCTCCTCCTTCCGACTGATAACGACAATGCGGCTTCTTCTTCGTCTTCTTTCTCCTTCATCCTGGCTTCAATCTTCATGGTTTTGTCCAAAACGACAATGCTTCAAGGGCTTAGCAACCGCGTCTCACTTTAGGTGTTATTCGGGTTGCCATGTCGCAGGCGCGAATGTATGAAGCTCCCAGAGGGCGCTGAGCGAGCTCAACCGTTATTTTTGTTTACACTTTTTCCGTCAACAATTTGACAGGATAATTCCCGGCATTGTTCAATCGACGCGTATGGAAAGTGTTCAACGATAAAAATATGAATAACAGCAGCTACTCAGAAGTATATTCGTGGTAATGATCGGTTTATTATTTGATATGACGAATTGGATTCAAAATAACCGAACTAGGTTATATCGTCTAGCGCTCAAGTTTTCCCACCCTAAAATCAAAAATAATTGATCTCTGTATCAACAGGTTTGAAAAATCCGGAATTATATCAAACATTCGAACTCATCTTCGTCAGAATTTAGTCAATGCACTCAAAAACAAGACAGATTCACGGGAGAATAAGGCCGACCTGAGATCAGCCAAACAATACGTCTACGATATGTTGATCGCCGAATATCTATTGAACTACAACTACGCCTATACATTATCCGTGTTCACAAGCGAAGCTCCGCTCCTGATAAACCTCAATCAACAAACACCGGCGTCACGGAGCGGTAATCAAATATACAGCAAGAATAAGCTACCCAAGGATTACGTATCTCATACGCTTCAGACTCTGGGAATATGTCCGAAAAATTCTGATGGAAAGAATATTTCGTCACAGTACGTCGCTGGCGCGGAGCCGCTGATCCTGTGCATCCTTCGACACCTCGTGTCTCGTTCTTCTGAGAGGGACATAAGACCGCTGACTCGTAGTCAACAAACGCAAACGGATTATGCTTCTGATGTAGAATGCTATGAAATGGCTAAACTCTCCGAAGCAAAGGAAAAACTGTATCGACAAAAGGAGGTTTTTGCCAGTCAACTCAGGAAGAAAGAATTCGAACTGAAGACACAGGCGCATTCCATAGAAACACAATTAGTTTCGTTGAACGAGAAACTAAAACACGCGCAAGTGCGTAAAGATCGTTTCAACTCAACATAATCGTTGATTAATCCTACTTTGTTTATTTCAGGATTTGATGCGCCTCGTGGAATCGAAGGAGAATAATCTAGCCAAAGAGAGAATGGGGACTGAAGAAATCCTTCGGAGCAAGGAGCTCGAGCTTTTGGCAAAGGAGAAATTGCTCTCCCAAGAAGCCGATAGGTTCGTTGCTGAAACGTATCGACTGTAGATCGATATTCAATCAGGGTCTGAAGCATTTTGAATTTCAGATTAGAGAAAGAACGGGACAGTTACAGAACGTTTGAAGGAGATATGAAAAAGCTTCAAGAAGAATTGGTCAAAGTGAGGAACCACCTGCCTGGCTCGTCCACCAATTTGACTGAAGTCAAGCTACTCGAAGCTTGCGCACAGACCGAGATAACTGAGAGCCCTAATAACGCCGAAGAATTTCGTTTGCTGACCGAAGAGAAACGGGAATTGTCTAACATGATCAGAGAACAGAATTCTAGGATAGAAGAATTGACTCTGAGAGCTGTTAGTTTAGCCAGACAATTAGAAGAGGCTCAGTTGTTCATTCCTCCTAATATCGATCCGTCCAGTAGCATAGTTAGACGTGTTAACGTTAACACTATATTTAGCGAGAGTAGCTCAACCGAAGATATCCTCCAGGATGCTAAAATGAGACTGAGGCGATTGGAAGAAGAGAGTTTGAGGGCTGATCAGTACTTTTACAACTGTATCACATCTCCATGACGTAGTTGAAAGTGAAAACTGAAACGTACAAATGTTGTATTATAACAATAAGAGCGCGCTTGAAAGCATGCTCCAGTCATTCTTTACTCTTCTTTACTGACCGTACCCGGTTTTCACTGATAGCAAAGCCTACGCGTCACGAGCGCGGAAAAGGAACCAACAGCGCAATTCTAGATGGAATTCCGAAGATATATATCGGAAAACTTCTTTGTTTCATGCAACAATGCTGCACAAAATGGTAATTATCGACCATGATGAACGGGCGAAACTTACAATCATGGCCGCGACCACCGCTCGACATTGACAATTACCATTTTGTGCAACATTGTTGCATGAAACAAAGAAGTTTTCCGATATATAGGTATCTTCGGAGTTCCATCTAGAATTGCGCTGTTGGTTCCTTTTCCGCGCTCGTGACGCGCAGGCTTTGCTATCAGTGAAAACCGGGTACGGTCGGTAAAGAAGAGTAAAGAATGACTGGAGCATGCCCTTAACTCAAGGGATGATAAGAAAAATGTTTGATTATATAATTAATGTAACTGATGTCAGCTGTGAATGAGTTTGGAATATTTTATTGTATAAAATTGGATGTAAGCTTAATATACAAATTATTCACTTCTGGATCTTTATTGATTTGAATTCTATCTTAATTACATACAACATTCAAACATATGATATAAAATGTAAGTCAAACTCCTTCTGTTGATCTACATCACCTCCGTTTTGGATCTGAACTTCGTCTAGTGATTTAATGGTTAAGGAATCGTAGAATCTAAACGAAATAAACTCAAGAATCTCCAACAAAATTGGAAAATTTATACATACAGAAAAGGATATTGTTTGTCTCGTGTCTCACGTCCTTCACGTTCGTGGACTCGTTCCTTTGTGTATGGAGATTTTTCCTGAAATCAAATTAACGTCTGAGCTTCAAACACGTAGGTAATAACATTGAAAGCGATATGGGAAGGTAATTGTTAGTATCACCTATATATTCTTTCTGGGGCATTGTTATTGTCTTCCAACTCGTCTTTTCAACATACTTGGAGCGGACGTCTTTAATAACTGGGGGGGGCCAAGACGTGTGATGTCAGATTAAATTATAAAATTATACAATTCAACACCATATCATTAAAATATAAGGAAAGCGCCGGAAATTGAAGCAAACAAAGAAAAAAAATTATTCATTTGGTGACTGAATAAGGAAAACTTTGCGATTTTACTGGTCTTTCTGACTCCATACAAAATTTATTGATTTTACATCGGTAACTGACCTTATTGTAGTGATGTTTTTCTCTGTGCTCTGGGACATCACCGTTCTGATGCGTTCCTTTCGCTTAAACAGGAAGGATTTATTCCAACGAATTATCATAGGTACGTAATTACCTATATATTTCATAAGTAAAATTTGGTTTATATTATTTTAGGTGTTTACCTCTTTCGTCATCTTTCCTCCGTTTTTGTTCCGCAGGTACTACGGACTCTTCTGTTCGATCCTGCGGGTAGAGAGTAACTGTTCACTCATCGTCTCTTACATTTTTAATACCGAATAAATTTCTAGATGTGGTAATATATTTCTTCTCTTACTCTTTTACGTCCAAGTTTTCTTTCCCTACGAAGTTCCTTCTCTTCATCCGTTCGCACTTTTGTTTTACCCGAACGTTCCTTCTTCTCTGCAACTACCTCCGTTCTTCTATTCTCCTGTTTAATCTGTACCACAAAGAAGAAATAATTCAATACTGAAATACTGTTATACCAGCTCTCCAATAAATTGTGACAATCAACATACTTTTGGTGTGTTTTCGACTTTCCTTCGTTTCGTTTCTGGAAATTGAATAAAAAATAAATAAAACCAGTAAGAATCAGAGCAAATCATACTCAATGTTTCAATATTGTCGCAGCCGCAATTTACTCACCTCTGTCGGTGGCATCTTGCGACGGTCCTGAGCTTCCACTGCTGTTAGAAACGCTCGATAGATCACGATCCAAATTGTCAACTCCTCCGCCGTAGTAATGTTCCTCCTGTTACAAAACGTCAGACATTACAAGTACAATGAATAATTAGTACAAACTTATTCGATCATTGACTCACCTTGTAATATTTCCGTTCCTTCTTCTCTGCCGTATCGTCTGATTTCGGTTCTTCTTTCTTGATCGATTTATCTTTCACTTCTACCAGATCCTTGTTCTCGTCTTTCTTACGAATTTTTTCGCCGCTCTCGCTGTAAAAAGGCAAAATCAAAGAGTTTAGCTCAACCATCATGTGCACAAATATTTTATAGACTCACCTGTGAGCTTGTCCCGACACAGTTCGTTTCTCGCGTACCTCCTTTCCCTCTTTATCTGTGCGTGTGTCTCCGTTACTGACTTCTTTGATGACGACACCGTTACTGACTTTTTCAACCGAATCGTCGTTAGTGGATTCAAGATTCTTTCCAGCCTGTTAAAATGAATAGATCATGTAATGCTAAGAGATGCCCGAACATCTGAGGCTGGACACCATCTGAGAAAAGTTTCTTTATTTCAATTTTCATAAACACATGAATTCGTTTTATTGACCTTGTCTCCGACATGATGAAAATCAGATTCCCTGATCATGCTCGGAGTCTTCGCTTTCAATTGGCCGCTGTAGGACGTTGCCAGCACGTGTAAATCCTGACGCTGACCACGTTCCTCCTCGCGGACCTTTTCCACTTTTCTCTCGAGTATTTGAGACAGTTTTGCCAGGACGGGGAAGTGAGGCAATATCTTTATCAGTATTATCAGCGAGTTTCTTATCTGGACGTAGTCTTTCGAGTCCAGGCAAACTACGATGGCCTGAGGAAAATGACAATTTCTATTAGCACACAGAGGAGGGAGAGAAGAAGTATGAGACTTATGGACGAGAAGCTACCTTAGTTATCTTGTAATGCCACTTGTGACACACGTGTCTGTAATTCTCAAATCCGACCATGTTATTTGCCTCTGAGAATTGATTGCTGACGCGAAACTTCGTCACGAATCCAGGGTAGTTGCTGCATTCCTGATGAAATAATGATCGAACGGAGTATTAGTAACGTTCTTCGAAGGATAGTCGTCGAATTATTACCTTGTCAAATATTGATTCCTCGGAATGCCATCTCATTACAGTCTCCAGCATGGCACACAAAAATCGACCATATCGGTTCGCTTCGTTTTCCGTACACGACGTTACGGAGTAAGTGATATCACAGAAGAGCTAAAATTCGAAAATATTGTTAATCGATATCCTCGAGAATGAAAACAGAAATAACGAAATCCACTCACTCTATCGTAGCACAATAGGGTCGAGAAATTAGCAGTCTTCAACGAATGAATGGTGTGTACGAATTTGGCACAGTACATAGCGTCTACTGTTGTAAATGTGCATCGAGGGAAAAGACACAACTGCAGAAATTGTGTTATTGTTTCATTCTTGGCCGATTTAGCACTCCTCGACAAAAACCACGAGTCCTTCTCCTGTCTGTAATCGTCATATTGAAGTATGTCAAATTATTCCTTCCTTATCGAAGGTAACTTTAAACGATTTATATTCACCTCAAATAGGCGAATACTTTTCCGACGTGTTCTTCCTGTTTCTTCTTCTCGTCTTGCAGCTTCTCAGTCAAGGTCGTGTAGCGTTCTTGCTCCTTCTTTCCCTTGCTCATGTTCTGAGGAGCGACATGGAGATTAATGACCGGTTGCGGGACAAACGAAGCGTGAAATAAAATCGAGACTCACCATATCTTTGGAGTCCGCGGCCTGATTGGCCAGTTGTTTCAATTTAGTCACTTCTCTGTGATAGCTGTCTGTAGGAACGTACAAATCGAACATCGAGAGTGACCAGAAGGTGACTAAAAACTGCGGCGAGATATCTTCCCAGACTTTGAGAGGATGTAACGGTCTAACGGAGAGAGCCACAGGTGCCATCACCGCTTGCGCAGCCTCCGCGTACTTTGCCTGTTTCATTTCGGGAGACATTTTCTTATAGTTAGGATCAGCTTTTCTGAGGGCGTCGTACTTTATCTGAAAACAGTGAATAAGTTAAGCGTTAACGGTTTAAAAGAGCGCGAGGCGTTTGAACATTGATGAAAAAAAACCAACGTTTATCGCGTGTGCGAACATCGGTCTAGCGAGGAAAAATGCAACGTCAGAATGTATGTGATTATCTTGAAGCATGGAATGAATGGACGGCAGCCTTTCGACGTATTCGTCAACGGTCATTGTTGAACCCAAGAACGTGCCGAATTGAACCAGAGTATCCTGGCACTGGTCGTACAACTTTCCTGCAGTGAAAAAGGATATTTTTCGTTATAATCAGATCCGTGGCAGCGTTGCGTCTCGATAAATATTCCCAGATACTGACCGACGAGCTTGAGATGAGACTTGTCTGTTTCTCTATACACAACGCAATGCTTCTGTTGGGCCATTAGCAGACACAAAGCCACGGCCAAATTGTGCTCCGAAAGTGCTTCTTTCAAACGTTGCGAAGATTTCTTTGTGTTTCGAACCTGGCTAAAATATCCGGCCTGAAAATACATGAATAATTTAGGAAATCCATATCATTATTGGGCTCAAATTACTTTGCTCAAATTACTTCGTTCTTCAGAAGATCCCCTCCTGCCATCGCATCCAGTTGTTCTCGAGTCATTTCCTCGGCGGCTTCGATTCCAGCCATTTTTTGTACAATTTCTTTCACGATCAGCAAGTCTAAGCTGCAATTGGGACGGAATATCGTTAAATTCGATCTTAATAACGGAAGATTTCTAAATCTGGGATAAAACGTACCTTTTCTGTGCCTTAAGTTGATTGGCCACGTACTGCAGGAGTCCGGTAAGCTCGATGTTGTACTTTTTGAATATAGCTCCGCAGAATGAAGCGAGGGACTGTAGCCAAAGAGAAATGCTAGTGCCGTCGTGCTTAAATCTATCTCTATCAGCCCCGGCTAGTGCCTCCACTAGACAATAGCCGAGTATGTCATACGATATGTTTGTCAAGTACTTCAACGAGTCGACAACGGGTCCTGAAAAAATAGAGAATAGATATTCGCCATTCCGATTCGCCCCGAAGGATCAACGTCTCTTTAAAACGTACCGATGAGATTGTCGTATAGCTGAATTTGTATGAGTACGTAATCGAACAAAACACCGGGAGAAGAGTGAGTGAGTTTGCCGATAGATCTTCCGACGGGTTTGATGGTCTCCTTGCTGACCCGTTTCATGATCGATTTTATTTTCTTTTGAGCGTCCGCCCTCTTTCTCAGCAAAGCTGCGTGCTGCAGAGGCGTGTCGTTCTTCCACCTGGCATAGAGACAGTAGCGGCTTTGGTACGGGTAGTACTTTAGTATGTTCCATATCTCCTCAGCCACGCAACAATTGCAGTCCATGAAGGAGAGGGAGGGCAACAAAGCCACGTCCAAAATTGTGAGAACGTCGAAGTAAAGATTGCCCGTTTTGCTTATGGGCTGCTTGTTGGCGTCCAATTCGCATTGCTTAATGGCCGTGTGACACAGGCGCATTATCTTGTACATCAAAATCGCGTCGTGGTGTAAATTCGGACCGAGTATCACCAGCATCGGTAATAAACGTTCGTGGATATCTTCGAGTTTGTGAAAAGGCTGCGGAGCCAACGGGCTCTTCATGGGCAGAACTTTTCTCCCTGGTAATTTTGGCGATATTATGCAGTATCTGAAAAATTATAATGCGTTAAACGATTAATAGGAACCCCGGTTGGATTGGGATCTAATTTCTCACTTTCTATACGCCGGTTCGATAATTGACTGGATCATTCTGCACAGCGCCAACGCGATGGGGCGTTGATCGGTCAAACAATGATCCGGCAGGCGGTTGAATAAATTTTGCGCTATCTCCCAGGCTCCGACTTCCAGAAGGGCTTCGCAAAGTCCGAATTTTTGATTTGTGGAGTATTTATCCTGAGAAAAATATCGAAAAACTGTAACAAGACCCGTTTCAAGTCGGTCTTTAATTATAAAACGTTGTCAAAGCACCTGAACAACGTCTTTTTCCTCCGCCACCTCTTCTTTGTCTTTTGTAGAAATAACGCTCATCTTTCTGACGTATTCCTTGGCCTGTTTCATCGCGGATTCATGATCCTTGATTATATCTTTGTCCTCCGGTACGAGCCAGGGTAATATATCGTCTAATTTTATGACACGATGCTGCAGCATCAGGGCGGTGACTTTCTGCAGAGAGAAAGGGGTCGCCGAAGTTGTTGAACGGTACTTGAAACCCAGAACTTCGCACAGTACGTGCTGATCGCTCATGTAAGAACGGATCAGGGGGATAAAAAGACCGTCGTCGTCGGGCCTGTTCTCAAACGTTTCCAACAAAATATCGAGAACTCTGTTCGGATCAAGATTGAAATACCCTGAAATCAACACAGATTCTCGTTACTCAAACCGCCATAATTTTTCTACCGCATCATCGATGAGCCAGGTGAGAAAAAGCATCTTTTTACCGATCAGAGATTTAACGATCTCCAAGGTAGAAGCGACCTCGTTTTCTGAATATTCTTGATTCAGTTCCACGATTAGTTTGGAATAGCCTTCGCTCTCCTCGCGGAATAGATTGAACTTTCTCTGTTTATAGCTGAAAAAATGAACGAATTTATACAGAAAAATTGATTCTGTAGTCAAGATTGAGGGAAAAAATAATTAGTTTAGTTGTTGTCACGGTATTCGAGGCGATAATCCATCCAGACAACTATACGTACTAGAGTTTTGTTTTGACTTTGATAAATTTCGTCTGAAAATTGCGATTTTTCAACGTTCCGACGTCTTGAAGAGTGTCTATCTCCAAACGTTCTTTCAGAATTCTATCTGTGAGGAACTGAAAAGGGTAAAATTGAATTAATATCGAGCGCGAGAGACCGACGTAACAATTTCTCTTCGCCAATTCCTCCCCCATTACCTTCTCTGACTCCTTGACGATGTAATACAAATTGTTACGATCATCGTTATGCGCCTCGGCGTCAATCAATGTGAAAATATCAACAACGGCAGATGGTATAGCGCCGTCGATATTCTGGAAATTGATCATGGACGTTAAATTTTTGGCTTTGATAAGTATAAAATCCTAGGCACTGAATAATCTTTTTGTTTCTTACCATCAATTCACCCAGGGTTGTGACGACGCTGTCCTTTTTTACGTTTCCTCGAATTCCGCTGGATATCAAATGGTACAAACCTCTTCTCCATTCTGAAATGAGAAAATAAGGTTGGGGTGTGACGAAAAGAAATAATATTCACGGAGTTTGGAGTGAAAAAGTGCGGTTATGGCGAGATAGAGGATAAACGGCAAACCGTAGTTTGTGAAGGACAAATTCGTTGGGGGTAAATAAATGTATGAATATTCACCTGTTGTGTTGCCTTCCTTATATTTTTGCTTGATTAACTTGAGGCTGCAAACAGTTGTTAATTGTCATTAACTCTTGAGAAGAGGATCGAGAAACAGGAGATATAAGTTGGCTTTGCGACGACCAATTTTCACAGGCAATGCACACAGTGGGTATGGTATGTAGGCAGAAGTGGTATTTCAATCAATTTCAATATTTTAATCAAATTGCGATTTTCACCTCAATTCTCGAATATAGTCACTTACAAATCATTCTTTCCGTGCTTATCCCACGTTTTCCATAATTCAGTATTCCATATTTTATCCGCCATTATTAATATATTATTATACAGATATTAAATAGCGATACAAACATCACTATCAACATCACAGGTTAACGGAGACCATTTTACAATTTACTTCTCACACATCAACCTCGCGTGTGCGTTCCCAAACGCATCGACATCGCGCTCAATGCTCATGAACCACACGCCACGGCTACATCAGCATCGATTATTTTCTATTTTAATATTAGGCATTCGCTATCGATTTCGCATCAACGTCTCGCTTTAATTACTCGATTCAACCGCAGAAATCATTAATCGTTATCCTAATCTGATCAAACGATCACTAGCTAATTTAGCCAGGTCACCTCCATAGAAAGCGGTAGATTCACAAAAAAGGCGGTAGATTTTAATTTTCTATGACAATACTTTTTTAGTTGTTCTAATATTACCAACACATATGTATATCGCATACACATGGATATAAACTTTTTCAAATCCAAAATAACGTTGTGAAAGTATCGAATATCACTGATAATTTAATAGCGCTTTTCGTCGATTCATCTTTTGTGACGAAATTAAGGGAGAAAAAATTGATGGAAGCGTTTAGAAATTGCAAAGACAAAAGCGGTAAGAAAATCTGAAAACTAGTAGATTTGAGAGGGCTAATTAGAAAATGCGTTAGAAATTCAAAACCAGTAGATCTACTGTAAGGGCTCAGTTACACAGAGCGCGTCACGTCCCGCGTCATATGCAATGACCTATGGGAGGACAGCTTTACGAAGAATCTAGGAGAAGGTCAACACGTTGATTGGCCAACCGTCGTGACGCGCTCTGTGTAACCGAGCCTTCAAAGCCCCTGCTAGTAGCTAGATGATAGAGTTGTCCAATTTTTTGACCATACGACTAGCGGTGAAACGAGGAACTGATGTCGTTCACGGTAGGTGGTAGTTGGAGATAGTTTTGGGAACGCAACCGGTTTGTGGCTCTTTTGAGTACTTCCATTTGATCGGAGAGGTAATGCGAATTTTGTATAAAATGAAATCTTAAAACATCCGAGCTTGTGTTTAGAAATATTTATGAAAACTAGTGCATCGTGGTTCTCGAAAGAGGCATAAATCTGTATTCGATAATATTTTCGTACCACCAAGCTTGATTCTAGCGGGATATATCTGGTACACGAGGCTAAAACCTTTTCGTTGTTTACATGGTTAGGTAAAAATGGCGAAGTCCGCTGGGGAAAAGAAGGGAAAGAGTGCGATCAACGAGGTCGTCACACGTGAATACACCGTCAACCTCCACAAGAGATTGCACGGTGTCGGTTTCAAGAAAAGGGCGCCTCGTGCGATCAAGGAAATTAGGAGGTTCGCTGAGAAACAGATGGGCACACCTGACGTTAGGATCGACACACGTCTCAACAAGCAGCTGTGGTCCAAGGGAATCAGGTGAGGGAATACACGCTAACAATATACCCCCGATTCTCCACCCTCAACCATCAAACTCAGTCATATATTCTCCGTTTCGCTCCGTCGCTCGAACCCCTTGGGCTACGCGATGCCTCGCACTCTGCGTTATTTTATTTCACCGACAGGACTCGAAAGATACTCAAATAATATCACCGTGTGGGTTTTGATCCTCGCAAGTCACTTTATTTCCGGATTGGAGGATATCTTTAAGTTTCAAGGGCCTTGGAGAACAGAATCTGAGGTTATTCCAGGCTCACGGAGATTGAAAACGTGAAAGTTTGAGAAATTTTCGGCGTTTGATTGATATTTCGTGAATGTAAATATTTATCCGGCATCGGATAAATTTTATTATTATTTAATGATGATACATTGTAGGTTTTGGGATTGATTCCGATACGAGAAGAGTTTATTTGACTTTTATTGTTTCTGTTTACAGGAACGTCCCGTTCCGCGTCCGTGTCCGTCTTAGCAGAAGAAGGAACGACGATGAAGATTCGGCAAACAAATTGTACACACTGGTTACATACATCCCTGTTGCTACCTTCAAGGGACTCCAGACAGAAAATGTTGACGCTAGTCAAGAATAATTTATTCTTGAGCAATAAATAATTTTGGCTAAAATCATCTAATCTTGTTAATTTTTAGTCGCCTTAAATCTGTCCTTAGTTTAGTCATTTTACATTTCTACTATCTTAACAATTATTACCCTCATCAATTAACTCAGACTCTCGATCTTACAGGACAGATATAATATCCATGTGCACATGGAGTTACCACCTGGCGTTATTTCTGTACAATTAAACATCTAAACGTACTTTGACTCAATGGGTTTTCGAACATTCATTGTCATAGATTACCTAATCATTATGCGAGCAATGCATAGTTGAAAGTCTCGAATTTTCGTTGTTAATCAGCTAAATTCGACTTTTATGTTTTAAAGTTTAGTTTGAAAAATTGTTTCAGTTTACTTGTGGTAATTCTGACTTTTTCGATCGATATAGAAAGCTGATTAATTTAATTCATGATAAATGCAATCCTTGCTTGATCATTGAGATAATCTAATGTTTGCATAAGATTTGGCTATTTTAGAACAAGTTTCAAGATTCATTTTCGTACTGCATAAATCTGACTCAGTTTTCGTAAAAGTAGAAACAATCTAGAATGCCAAATAATATTATTAGATTATGATTATACCGGGAATAGAATTGAAAACAGAATTCCTTAGGGTATAATCACATCGATGACAATTCTTGAGTACTTTATTACCAACGGATAAAAATCAACTACGATTATCTGCCGTTGTACAATCGTAAGAAGGTAAAAAATTAGGTAGAGAACTGTAAATGTCGGTAACTTCAAATACGTAAAAAAAGAGTGATTGGAATCGACCGTTGTACAAACGGTTGCCGATCATCAGGCGCAACCGAGAAACTAATGATTATATCGCATGGTGGAAGTGATGATAGTTAAACAATTTTCTTTGATTGGTGATGCGTGACGTTTGGGGTACTCTGCCAAAATTTCAAGTCACCGGTTATAATGTTATGATTCAGAGTTATTTTACGCTTTCAAATGTTACAGCTGTTGACATAGTTGTTGCTTTCTGACAAAACTGTGGATCAACTTTACCGTAAGGAACTTTAGAGTAAATTTAATGAATAATTGACTAATCAACTAGACAATTGTTTAAAAAAACGAAGATAATGCTCACTTTTTCACTTTCACTCATTACCAACAGCTTGTTTTACTACATAGTAAAAAAAATATTTTCGATAGCGATCCGAGTTTCTTTGAGGTTTTATAAGTGAATGTTGAAATTTTTCCAACACCTGAACGCATGGCCTCCTGATTTTTATAGCCTTCAATCAATCTGCAGAACCTTGGAGCTGACCTGGCT
This sequence comes from Euura lappo, assembly GCA_018257835.1. Taxonomy (NCBI): domain Eukaryota; kingdom Metazoa; phylum Arthropoda; class Insecta; order Hymenoptera; family Tenthredinidae; genus Euura; species Euura lappo. The sequence goes on along the minus strand of JAEUYN010001021.1, from coordinate 290,732 downwards.
ATACGAACAAAGTGAAAAATATTTCGACCACCTCAACTGGAGCTTGCGAACATTGATGGATTTTTGTTTTTCTTTTGCTACTGCAAAGATATCGATGGCATATGGTTGGTGGTCAAACTTCAACTATTGTAATTAAATTGGATCGTAGTGTGCTGCGGATGAACCAACGAATGTATACCGCAGCTACGTTCGTAGCCGTAGTATACTCGTATTTATTTCTTCAGTTCTCCAAGTTTATCTTGGCAAGGAGCTTTGAGTCGTGATAAATTACACCCCTCAATTTTTGCAATGCTTTATGCTACTATGCGATCTGGGAGAATATAATTCTGGACAGTATTTTGAAAATGCTATTTTCACACGTGATATCACTTTGAATTGTGAAAGCTAATTCTGCCATGTACAATACTGGCATAGGTATTCATACTCAGAATCACTGAGTTTATGATTTTCGTTGTAAGAAAGTAAATGGTCAACAAGTGTCCCACTGCACATCATAATACCTGCGTATATTAATAGAAGTAAATAGAACCTTGAGTTGTGGATGTTTCTAAGTTATAATTGTACCTCTTCGGTGTAGTTCTATATTTATATAACTGGACGTGTACTCTATACCACGGATGAACACTTTCTCGCCCTTGAAAATTATTTTCTGTTCTGGAAAAAAGAACAAGGTCGAACTGTTTCGTAAACGATAAATTTTTTCTCACGTTAGGACCGTCCGATTTATCTGGGCCATGGCTTATCACTTACCTTGAGCAATAAATTTTTTTTCTCTAAAACAAAAAGATTCTTTGGAACAAATTGTCCTAATTCATCGTCATCGTTAAAAAAAAACGAAATAAATATTTTGAACAAATAGTTTAAAAGTTACATACGTCCTGCCTCTTGAAAGTATCGATATAGAAGTCCTGAATAAGAAGAATCAGAAAAAGGTTCCATTACCTAATCATAATACAATTATTGTTATTTTCTGTTATCAAATAATCGGAACGATGATTATTGATAGGCTTCTACTGTTTAATTGGGGGTCAAAATCGACTTTTTTTTAGACATGCGGATAGATTGAAGCTTGTGGCATAAACCGTATTCTTAGATCTAAGACGACGGTATATTTCCACAGTATAGACAAACGGCTCAAGATCAAACACCGATCGTTTCCACAATGCAGATTGTTTAAAAATTCGATCAAATCTCTTGGTATCTCAGAAAATGGCGAGAAACTGCTAACCAGAGCGCAGATGTGTGGATATATTTAAACCTGAGTCAACCGCGAGTTATTCCAGCAGTAAATATTTCTTGTATAATTAATTTAACGACGCGAGCTGCTTGCATAATTTTCAGATTTTTGGGGTCGTCGATATATATGGGGCATTCCATGTCAAGTCGACCAATGATTTTCCCTCACTATTTTTGAATCGCTTCATAATTTTTTATACGATTTCCCTATCTCAAAATGGCACTCCCAAATTTTTTCAGATTTTTTCCGCAATCCGTTAATTTTTTATTAATATTCAAACCCATCTGAAAAAAGATTTCTTTGAAAAATCTAAAAAAATTCTCAAAAATCTAGTTGTTCATTCCAATCATTTTGCCACTTGGCCCATGATGGGACCTTTTTTTTTAAATTTTTTATAGCACTTTAAACATTTTCACCAATCTTGCAACGTTACAAAAAAATCTTTAAAAAAATCTAAAAAATCTAGTTGTTCATTCCGATCATTCTGACACCCGGTCCAGTATTATAGTGTTGGACTCTCAAGACCGATTCTCAAATATTCTCGATTTTATAATGAACGTAATTTTACCACCAACAGCTCGAACTTCAAGTCTAAGGATAGAATAAAAATGTAAAAATCATTCATTTATAATAAACAAATATTCATTTGTAGTTCATTTATCAACTTGTAGAGTACAAAGACATTGAATCCCCAATACTCAACGTACCCAGTATACGCGGCCAAAAGAACGAGTGTATAACAAGACTTCTCGAGTATTGGGGATTCAATGTCTTTGTACTCTACAAGTTGATAAATGAACTACAAATGAATATTTGTTTATTATAAATGAATGATTTTTACATTTTTATTCTATCCTTAGACTTGAAGTTCGAGCTGTTGGTGGTAAAATTACGTTCATTATAAAATCGAGAATATTTGAGAATCGGTCTTGAGAGTCCAACACTATAATACTGGACCGGGTGTCAGAATGATCGGAATGAACAACTAGATTTTTTAGATTTTTTTAAAGATTTTTTTGTAACGTTGCAAGATTGGTGAAAATGTTTAAAGTGCTATAAAAAATTTAAAAAAAAAGGTCCCATCATGGGCCAAGTGGCAAAATGATTGGAATGAACAACTAGATTTTTGAGAATTTTTTTAGATTTTTCAAAGAAATCTTTTTTCAGATGGGTTTGAATATTAATAAAAAATTAACGGATTGCGGAAAAAATCTGAAAAAATTTGAGAGTGCCATTTTGAGATAGGAAAATCGTATAAAAAATTATGAAGCGATTCAAAAATGGTGAGGGAAAATCATTGGTCGAGTTGACATGGAATGCCCCATATATTTGAATTCTAGTTTGGAAAATCTGTACACCCTGTACTCACAATAATATTCTACGAAATTACAATTTTCTTTTCACAGTACAAGGATAACAAGAATAATAATCACTTGCCCCATATCGCGAACCTATATTTAAAGAACTGGGGCTTACAATTTGGAGCGTGATTCTCTCGCTCTTTCTCTCTCTACGTCTATACATGTATATGTATATGTATGTACTATGTATATATTTTTCCACTGTTATACGTTCTAATTTTGTTTCTCGCTTTGTAACATCCTGCGTAAGTATATGTATTATATACGATATATTTATTATTTCTCACACATGTACTCGGAATTTAGCGAATCGGTCAGAATTGTTGCCGAAATGAATAGTCGGCTAATATTAGAATCGAAAATTGTGGAAAGACGGAGCTTACGGAGTTGGACAGACGGAAGCGTGGGATGAATTCGTTGCGTTGCCTCGCGTTGCGATGGGGTATAAGAACAGTTGGCGAACGTACTCGACACTTCAGTCCTCTGCAGAAAGCAAGTCAACAAGATGGCTCTAGAACGTCAAGTCCGTGCCAAGGTATGACGATCCTCGATTATCCATCCGATCTTATCGCATACTGGATTAAATTCAAATCTACAAAATCACAGAACACGGTTTTTCCATTTTCAAATCGTCGTGTAATCAATCGATTAATCTCTCAACGCCCACAGCTCGCAGGCAAACGCGATCCCCAACAGGAGAAGGAGGCCCAGGAATGGATCGAGTCGATCCTCGGCAAGAAATTCCCACCCGGTGAAGCGTACGAAGACGTTCTTCGCGACGGACAGGTGCTTTGTCACCTGATGAACAAAATCTCCCCCGGATCGGTCCCCAAGATCAACAGCTCTGGTGGACAATTCAAGATGATGGAGAACATCAACGTGTGAGTAGACCTGTAGCTCATTATATTTCTTCTAAATATTATCGAAAATCAGGGTGATTGGAATAGTTGGATTTTTCCAGGTTCCAGAAAGCTCTGAAGGAATACGGTGTGAACGACGTCGACGTCTTCCAGACCGTCGATCTCTGGGAGAAAAAGGACATTTCTCAAATTACCACAACTTTGTTCGCTCTCGGTCGCCAGGTATAATGACTCAATTATTATTTCATTCTGATATCGAGTCCGGCGTGTAGTAACACTATTTTCGGTCACATACCGTGTATACGTGGCCCCTGATTATTTGGAGAATTTCTTTCGCGCGTCAGCCATTTTCACGGATGAACAAAAATATCTGTGTGCTATTCCAGGGAACGCGGTAACGCCTCCCACCTCGATTCACGTCGCGCTTTATTTCCAACCCCGTGATATTATGTTACGTTTCGATAAAACGTACGACTTAATCGATGCGACCCAAAGACACGTTCTGTACCTACTCTCTAAATATTTTGGAGTGAGAACAGCGCAACTCCAAAGAATTGAGTCACTTTTTTTCACTCTCTTAGAGTGAAATCTTCCACTCGAAGCGATTTGAGTGAGCAGATCACTCGAAGGAACATCGACAATCCACTCGATTGGATTGAATAATGACTCTACTGAATTTGCGCTGTTTTCAGTATCACATAATCAGTGAATTTTCACTCCAAGAAATTTAGAGAGTAATCATTTTAACACCTTTCGATCAAATTGTGACTTGTCATTACTGATTTTGGTAAATTATCTTCTTTTTTTATCATCTCTACAGACATACAAGCACCCAGAATGGACCGGTCCTTACTTGGGACCGAAGCCATCCGACGAGTGCAAGCGTGACTTCAGCGAGGAACAACTACGTGCCGGAGAAGGTATGATCGGTCTCCAGGCTGGATCCAACAAGGGAGCCACCCAGGCCGGACAGAGTCTCGGTGCCACCCGTAAAATCCTCTTGGGAAAGTAGATATTGAAAGATAATAATTAAAGGAAGAGTAAAAAAGAAAAATGAACAACAACAAATAATCAATAATTGAAGATAAGAAACATGTCTGAGGTGTCTGATACTCCCAATCCACACAAACGTTAATTTATATTTTGTATGTATATAATATTATATCTGTATAATATATTTATTTTAATTTTTTGTAACTGAATAATATATATAACGGTATTATTTAAATCGTCACAAGATTTTATCGACGATTTAATTTTATCAAAAAATAATAAAATCAACCCAAACGTTTTTATTTCGTACTTAAATCATCTCGTCGGTATTCTTTTTTTTCAATCCATCTTTTTCGACACTACCATATTTTTTCTCTGTGTCCCTCGTATCGATTGAATGAGGTTTCTCGGTTTCGAGTACACCCAAAAATTATATTTTTACCTCGAAGAAACGAATCGATTATATTTTTATGTATAAGGTATGTAACGGTTTCCCAATAATTGAGTATTCAAACTGTTTTAGTATTTTTATCCGAAGGTTACAGAAATTAGGTGATTATAATTATCCTTGACACGGAGGTATAATTTTGGCGGATATTAACGCAAAAACAAAATAGTCAGTTTCACACCCCGTGTTGGATGAAAATAAATTCATCGACGTGTGTGTTTCGTCATGCTCCAATAATATCTTCACAAAATTTTGTTGGTATGAGTGTGACTATATTGTATAGGCGTTTCAAACAGCTCGCAAACACTTCCAGGAGAATTAGTAAAATAAGAATTCTCACATATTGACGGTCTTCAGAATCCCTCATCCGACCCGAAGGCCATAACGTCGAGATTGTGTTTGAAATTTTATTTCCCACACACCAGCTACTTTCGAGTTACGTGTCGCACGGTTTGAAAAATATATATATATATATTCCGCGATAAATATATATACGTCACAAATAATCGCGGTATAATTTTAAACCTCACGTCATGCTTCCAGAATATTAAAAAATCTATTCCTCAATCTCTGTGCGGTGTGTAGAACTGCAGAATACCTTTCATTCAGTCACATCATATGAATAAATGCGAGGATTCAAGTACCTCATCCCCACCCGCTAATTATAAGTAATAAAACCGTAATTCAGCGAGTCTACGAATTATCGACTCAAAATCCGATATTTTGCAACGTTTCCATCTTCCAAATACCAAGCGTTGAAATTTTCAGCCTTAGACTTGGGGATGGATAAAATTTGAATATATTCTCCTTGAGATCAGATCAAGGTTGCGAATATTAACTTGTTTCTAGTTTTATGAATCGTTTGTGATGAGTGACGCTGAAAGATTCGCGAATCGAACTCGCGATTATAGGTATTGTGAAGACCACATCTTGGAAACGTCGATTTGTCAAGTGACAGCAATCTCGAGTAGATTATACGATGTGAAATTTGAATAGGATATTCGCGGGAACGTCTGGAACTGCATATTTCATGAAAATAACGAGTAGGGGTCCACGGTAGACATAGTTGTTTAAATATTACCGAACAAACCTGTTCAGATATTCACGTGGTTTAACAAGTTGGCGAACTCCCCGTGACTGGAGAAATTAAATCGAAGGTATTTCATTTTATCTCCTTATCATTCGCTGTAATTTCGATGAAAATCGGGCGAATCCCAGAAGCCGTGATTTTTGTTCCAAGTTCTCAAATTTCCATTTCCACTAGATCCTACATATGTGTTCGTCTAAATATAGAACTTGTTTGAAAAATATCTGGAGATAAATCTCGCACGTCTCTTTGCGCGTACCGCGCTCCACGCCACAGACACCAAATTGCACGTTTCAAAGTGCTCGTAATCACCTGCGTCGTTCATCTATAAAGTTGCATCGGACTGAGTCGACGAGTTGCGATATCAATTTTCCTCACATTGTCAGAAAATAACATATCGATACAAACGACATTAATTTTAGCAAGATCTCGTACGATTGCCATATTTTTAACCGTTCTCGTTCGTTGATAATTTGGCACAACCAGATCATTAATTAAATCAAAACTAAAAGAGCGCGACCACGTTCTATATTCGAGTTCAGTTATTTTTAAATAGTATCCGAGAATAAATGTGAATTGAGAAAAGGATCAAAGCTTCAATCTCACGGGGAAGCGAATAGCATGGTTAAGTAGCAAGCGCAGTGATGGAGTCAGACACAGCAAACGTGATAAGAGAGCGTCTCGGTCGGACGCGTCGCGGCGAAAGGCGGAATTAGTGGTATAAACCGAGGCGGGTCAGCCTCGTGGCATTGTTTCTGCACCGGCGTTTCGCAACGGTTTGATCCCGCGTAATACTTGGCTCGGTTTTCTACTTCCTCGATCGCTTTAATTCATTGAATTTCATTCGGTTACTCTGTAAGAAATTCCTGTGCTAAAAAAAAAGAGAAACAATAGCACCAGATGTTCTCGAACCTCTACCGTACGAATGATTGGAATTTTTTTTTGAAAAGAAGCTGATTCTTATGAACAAGATCAAACTCATCCGAGTTACGTTCGTCGAGTGTCCACGGACTACGGGGACAATAGAATTCTTATTCTTGACAACCCGCAGAGAATAGAGGGGGGTGATTATATTCAGGGTGGGGGAGACGAGCTGACCAATCAACCAACAAGAAGGGACAGTATTCTTGAAACAAATAAAGTGCAGGCGGCCGCAAGTGCAGCTGAGGTCAACGGTCTTTGGATAATTTTAGAAAATCTTTTTCCATATGACTTACCTAGAAAACTTTATTGAAGATTTGAATTATTTAAATCTATGATAATACGATATAGATTATCCAATTTGATTGTGAGACAATTTTGATGAATCAAGATTAACTATTATTCATGCCATTCAATTTAGTCGGTCTTCGTTAATACACTGCAACGGATTTTTATTCATATTATATATAATTGAATATTTTTCATTTCCTTCTCAATTTCCATTAGATTATATCCTAATAGGATTTTAAACCTCTTCGTTTATTATTTATAACGATTGACTGGCGATAATTATAAAATTCGTTGGAGCAAAAATTACGAGATTTTGATCGGTGAGGTAAAATGTATATCGGAGTCTGATTTCTGGTGAAAAAATGTTGTTTACTCGAACACAGAACACCCGTTCGTCCGCTGATATACCTTGCCGCGAATGAGTCACCGAACGAAGATATGCATATAGGCAAGGTAAAATACTTGACCGAGGGTTTTGCCAAAATCCACTAACTTATTTTCGACTCGACGTCATATGCATCTTCGTCGACGGTATTACCCAAGTGTATTTCTAATCTCGCAAGTGACTGTAGTTGGATTTGGTTTTCACCAGGAAGCTTCAAGGAATGACAAAATAAAATATACAGTTATTCGGGAATTTATGTGCGATTATACAACTTAACAGATACACGTAATTTTTCAAGGGGTATAATTCTTCCGTGGAATTGCGATTCCGCACCACTTTGCAATAACGCGACAGGGTGACTGAGATATTCACGCTCTCACCTTGAAGTTTGATCGCCATTAGTGCAGAGGTAAAGGAGAGAAAAAATATTGGCAAAAGGCCCCGGCTCGTCATAATTGCACAGACCGTGGGATGTGAATGATGTTTGATGCCCGGGACGAGTCAAAAATCAAGAGTTAAAATTATTTTTGACCTAGTGTATCTTCGTCATTAATTTGATACAAAACTATAACGATAAATTTTACACAATTTGCTTGCAGCAAGGATACCAAAGGACAAATTTTATTCGTATATACGCCTAAAGAGAGACGATTCGTTAACGTTCATTAAAAAAGAAAACGTCTTTCTCTAGACTTCCTACTTATTATTATTATTTTTTTTTTTAAGTTTTTGGCATACTTAGTAGATATAGAAAATGATGGCCCAGTTACCTAGCGGTACCCGAAATATTAGAATATCCCACGCGTGTAACACAATCCCGGCCCTAAGGTAACCAAATTTAGCATTTAGTGACTAGCAGACGCCTTCGAGACACTTGCGCTGAGTCAGCTACGAAGCCACCGATCTACACCAACGGCGGCAATGATCCTACCGGTGCATGATTTTCCGCGTTACCAGATTTATCGTTTCCACAATTGATGATTTTTTCATTTCTTTTCTTAATCTATCCGTTTCTCTTTCGATATCACAAAAACTGTCTCACATCATAAAGTAACGTAACTTTCGTCCATAATATTTATAAGAAATTATACGGAGGGGGATTAAATTTATACACACGACTTTGCAGCTGCCCTTCTCTTCTCACCGCGATATTTTAAACGTATGGTTTACCGCGGTTACCTCTTGGCTCTCGCCCCTCGGATCAGAATTTCGATATGAGAACAGGATACGTTGTAGTTCCAGAGAGAAGCGGTCGTAATTTTTACCCGAAAAAATAAACGCTCTAATGAAATGAAATCCGAAAATGTCTTCGGCCGTTCTGGAATTCATCACGAAACTATAATCAAATAAACAATATCGAGGGTAGTTCCGGTGAAATTTGATCGAGAGTGACGTCGGCACGCGAATTCACATTCTGAAAGATTTTTTAGGTACAGGCTCTTACGTGGAACACTCAGATTCTTTCTCTTCGGACTATATTATTAGATTATGATTTTCAAAAATTCGTGAACGTAGTACTAAATCGCTTTTTTTTGTTGTTATAGCGTGGGATTAATTTAATACCATCGGTTCAACTCACTGTGGGAGTAACTTCTCCTGGTCTATTTTTATAAAATCTTTTGTATAAAAGAAAAAAAACAAATTGGAAGAATAAATAGAAAAAAAAGTGTTCGGAACGTAAAAATCCAAACGCTTCATCTCACAGGCCGTTGCATCAAATGCTTTAGGCTTAGGTAACTCGGCTCTTCCATGTTCTCTACATACATCGCATCAAAACTTTCCATCCGCTTCCCTACGCGGACGCAATCTCTCGCCCTAGTACCGTACATTTCAAATTATTTTGCATCGATGTTCGAATGTATGTATTTGAAGAAAAAAAAAATGTTAATTATTTTTGGCGATTTTTTATATCCTCGCTATTTATAAATCTCTTTCGCTTTCGCCCCTCCCCCCGTGGCTCGATATTCAACGTTCAGATCTCATTATAAGACGTTAGCGGGATTTAAGGCATTTATATACATCCCATGTATTAAAAATAGATATTTGAGCAAGAATTTATTAATAGTATATGAGTGTGCCGGCGGCGGTTCCACCGTCCGTGGAACCGCGTGGAACGAGGACCGAGTGACCGGTGGTGTGCGTTCACGAAGAGCACCGCTACCACCGCCGCCTCCACCGCCTCCGTCACCTCGTCCCTCGTCCACCCTTCGACGACGCCCCGCCGCCGTCATCTCCATCGCGAGAACGATGCAGGTGCCGTGTGCAAACCTTGGTATGACTAGGCCTCGCACTGCGCCGGATCAGCCATTCGAATCCAGTATTAGTGCGGTGTAGAGTGTTACGGTGTTTCGAACTCCACGACTCTCACCTTCGACCGATTTAAGCCGAAAAATAGTGGTGAGTAACAAACGATAACAGTGAATCGATTTCGAACGGTATTCAAGATAACCGCATAGCGATCCTAGAGGCATAGATTTTCGGTGTAGAAGCTGAAATATGGACAGTGGTCACCCGGCACCACTGTGAATCGACCATGAGGAAATCTCGGCTTATATATCAGTTCACACGGATAGTGCGGGGGAGGAGGAAAAACCGGAATAGTTTTCGATTTAAACTAGTCAAAAAATGGGGGAACTTGAGTTTTTATCGTTGAAATTACACACGCACACATACAGAGAGAGAGAGAGAGGGAAAGTGGGCATCGCGACGCCCGATACCCGCTCCCTAATACGGTGTCGTCGGGTTACGACGCCGACGTGCCTACGCCGTAACAAATATAGCCCACACCCAATAGCCGGTACCGAGCGCCCGCGCCTTCAATCTCTTGGTCCCTCATTTCTTTCGACACTATACACCTAAAATAGACCACGTTGCTGACCGGTACCCCGGTGGAGCCCGGCTACACCCAAGCTGACAACGTCGATGAGGGAAATATTGTTTAGATTAAAATTCCGAGACTGTGTCGTTAATAGATTTTCGAACACTGCTTCGGTAGCTTTTGGTAGAGAATTGATGATTTTTTAAAAATTATTTCTCTTGCCTCGATTCCACGGATTGATTTGAGGCTCATTCTCATGATTTCACCTATGATTACAGAATAAGCAAAATGCCTTTCAAGCCCGTCGAACACCCCAAATGCCCGAAGTGCAGCAAATCTGTGTACGCTGCGGAGGAGCGCGTCGCCGGAGGACTCAAATGGCACAAGATGTGCTTCAAGTGTGGTGAGTACCTGCCCCCCGAAGTATTGAAAGCTTGACGGACCACGGACGACGGAACAAGCCGTGCAATTTTAAACCCAGATCCAAGCCCTCTGTAAAATCTGTAATCTGAATATTAATTATCGCATCATGGAACGGGATTCAAACCCGAAGATCGTCGTAATCGTAGAACATTTGAAAGAAAGAGAGAAAAAAATAAAGAAATGGTCAGAAAAAGGGAAGAGGAGGAACGAAGGAACGATAATATGACGGAGTATATATGGGAGTTTATGTTGCATTGCAGGACTCTGCAATAAATTGCTCGACTCCACAAACTGCGCCGAGCACGAGAACGAGCTTTTCTGCAAGGTGTGCCACGCGCGTAAATACGGACCCAAGGGTTACGGTTTCGGTGGTGGTGCCGGATGCTTGTCGATGGACGTCGGTGACCACCTGAAGGAGACTTCCGAGTGAGTGCGGTCGCCCTCCCTACCCCCCAACCACCCCCATTATGAGGTTCCCCCCTTGTAAATACCCAGTAAAAAAAAGTATACCAAAAATTATTAGAAAGTGATTGAAAAAAAAAGAGAGAGAAAAAAAAGAGATAGAACATTTTTAACAGCGACAACAACAACAACGTATACCGTCAAACTAATAGAAAACACAAACAAACTCTGCATGTGGTCTTTTCCTGGTTACATAGTAATCATCATCACCATCATGTATTAAACGTATCATGATTGTATATCGCAGTACTTATATATACGTGTGATATCGTCAATTTATGTTTTTTTATTATTGAAAAAAGAAAGGGAACCAAAAATCGTGTATAGGCACTGCAGACTATTTGAAAGACCAACAAATGACGTTACGACGATGTATTACCAAGTGTCAGGATAATACGCATGCCCCCTCTTTCTATTTCTACTATTACCCAGCCAGAACGTTTCGAAAGTATAACACCAGTTTTCGTTTTATTCTTTCTCTTAATTTGACCAGCTATATTACCATCATCCATTTGTATAAGCATTTTTGTGTTATGTAATTATTATATATGATATATATAATAATATAATAATATTAAAATCTTATTCCTTTCTTTTTACTGTTAATTTCGTTTAGTTACTTTTTTTTCGACATTTTTTTTTCATCTTCCTTTCTCTCACACTTGAAATCATATTTGTTTTTTTCATCCTCCAAGTATATTATACTCTCAAGGGATACTTCTTCGTCGAGATATGTACCAAACCATCTGTTTCGGTCAGAATATATAAAATACGAAAGAACAACATCGTATTTTGTGATTTATTTTTATTCGATTTGTTATTTCCTATTTTTAATTTTCGTTCAGTTGGAAAGCAGACAAAAAAAAACACCCCCCCCCCCCCCGAAAAAAAGAAAATTTTCTCATTTTATCTTCCTGGTGGTGCGATTTTCTCTTACCACCCGGCAAAACGTTCAGTACGCATAAAATAAAATAATACTTTTTTTTAGACATAGGATAATTTGTACCATCTGTATTAAGTGCTATTATTAATTAATAAATAACCACTGTAAATGTGAAACACTGTCGCGATAATATGTGATGTGTCACCCCCCTCTCCCCGCCAGCCCCGCCGAGTTCAAGCCATTTGGGATTCAGCCATTGATATATTCGATCACTGCACACGCACACACGCGATTATAATGGTGAGCAACCGAGTATTGCGCCCGCGTGACGCTTTGCTTTGCTTTGCTTCGCTTCGCTTCGAACCCCCCTCGCCTTCATACATCTCCTCCAGTCTCGCCTGCACGTTATCACTTTCTCTCTTATCATTGTCTAAGTCCAAGAAAAAAAAAGAAAAAAATTAGAACCAAAAACGCCCCTAACTCCTCGAACGATACCTAACTTTGCCTGTCTGCCCGCCTGCCCAAAATCGGCCCAATCGCCTCGGCTACATAACTGCAGCTAAAGCTAAGCCGTAGAGGCTCAGCTTTTGGCTCTGTAATTATCAAGCTCTGCTTTTTGGCTATCCTCTTGGGCTCGGCGGTAGCGTATCAAGCGTGGTTGGGGATCTAATTTAACACTGTACCGTTTAACCACACCACCTTTTCACATATCTATTACACTCGGTCATTGCATACATTGAAGTATCGCTAATTGTCTTAACGCAGCACAAAGAGACTAATCACTTAACAAATCGATGTATATCATACTGCAAACCGAAATACTACACCGGATGTTATATGAAAAAACAAAACAAAAAACAAACAAAAACAAAAAAAAAGTGTACGAAATATCCGGTTATTGATTTTTAGCGAATTTTTGTTTTTTTGTTCTGTTCTTGTCTTTTGAATTTTTTCTTTTTTGTTTCTATCGTTATCGGGTTCTTTTTCGCTTATCTTCCTTGTAGTGATTTTTTTCCCTTTATACTATCATTTTTGCCATTTCTTTTATCAACCTTTACTTTCAAATTCTACTTCTTCTTCTTCTTCTTCTCCGTCTTAATCTTCTCCTTTTTTTTCTTGAACCTTTATAGAAATGTGTAAGTTGTTGATATTCCGCTTTACCTTTTTTTTCTGCAAATTGAGCTTTTATTCAACCGAGTCAAATCTCGACTGATTAAATCATCGCTATACAGCTGCAGCCTATATCTACAGCATTATTACAAAAAGTAGATGACACAAAATTATATCATATTATACCGAAAAGGTAAAACGAGATTTGACTCGATTTAAAATGGCACAATTACCAAGCCGTTCACGACGATCCTGGTGAAAAAACCTACGATTGTCTTTCTAGGACCAGAGGATCTCAGGCCGTGATGGAATCACGCGCCATTGCTAAGGCTCCCGAAGGCGAAGGTTGCCCACGTTGCGGAGGCTGCGTCTACGCTGCCGAGCAGATGTTAGCTCGTGGAAGGGTAAGTAAAAAAAAAAAAAAAAAAAAAAAGAAACAAAAAATCATCTTCGAAAGGTGGCTTGGACCGTTAGAGGTCGGCAATGTTAGACAAGAGAAAAACAAAAAAGATAGAAAAACTACGCCGTCCACTTACGGTCTTGTTGTTCTTATCACTTCTTGTGACCAGGGCTACCATAGGCAATGCTTCAAGTGCAAGCTCTGTCAGCGTACCCTCGACTCTACGCTACATTGCGACGGACCTGATCAAGAGATTTACTGTAGAGGTAGTACATATTCGGTTGTCCTTTTTTTTCATTAATCGTCTTAATCATACCGTGCGATGATCAATTCGTCCAACGAGTCGTCGCGTTTTTATACGTATTTGCCTTTTTTTTCATCCTTTATTCATTTTTTTTACTCTTGACAAATTCTGTCTCTGTGATCGTACACGTTGTGAAAGTGAAACAAAAAAGTCGAATGATAATTATTTGTGATTAATACTTGAATATTCTGACGCACCCTTGACCTTGATCTTGAACAAAAAATGTGGTAAAACTCTCGACTGGACGTATGTTAACGATCACAAGGGAGAATCAACGATGAGAGTTTCTCATTGAGGTAGTGCATTTTTATTTTTTTTTTAAATTTCTTTTTGACTAATTTGTACGAGGATTTGTCACAATTTCTTGATTGTTTTAAATGTGGTAGGTCCCACAATAATAATGAATAATATCAATTGTTCGGAAGCTTCCCCGTGTAGCTAAAGATAAAAAATTTATGAACAACAACGACGTCAAGCGATCCTCCAAAATAAAATAAAAAACTGACCATAACTTTCAGTGACTAACAAAAGTTATTCCGTTTGTGTCTCGTGTAGCAATGGCACAGGGAATGTTTTAAGTGTGGCTCCTGTTCGAAACGATTGGACTCTGTCAATTGCTGCGAAGGTCGCGACAAAGATATTTATTGCAAAGGTAAGATGAGACTGCACAACATTTGAAGCTTTGCTTCGCAGGCAGGGATACGATTTTCCATCAATTTTTTATCCTCTTGTTCACAATCCGAATATTTATTTATATTTTAATTTATTAACGTCAAACTGAATATATTTTGATTACTCACGAGGTCGTATCCTTGCCAATGACCCGGTTAGAAGAGCAAACCTTAATCTATATTCTCTTCAGTGTGCTATGGCAAGAAATATGGCCCCAAGGGTTACGGATACGGTCAGGGTGGCGGTGCTCTTCAAAGCGACTGCTACGCCAACGGGTGGGTTCCAGGCTGAGGAAGGATGGAAATAATAATTTGAAAAAAATATATATACAGAAATTATTAGAAACGCACCTCCCTCAGCTTTTCTACACTGACTATATGATGCGCTTATATCTCTGCTTAACAGCTTGCTATCCGAAGAAATTTGGTCCTCGCGGTATCGGCCACGCTGGAATCGGTTTTATAGGCCTGCAGTGCGATATCGAAGACGAGGGGTAGGCCTCATCTTCAAATCTTACTGTTCCCTCGTGCCTCTGCTCTCTAACGCTTATTGTGCTGCTGTCGCTAATATCGCAAATCTCTGTCTTCATTTTCATTTCCTTTTCTCGACTTCGACGACTGAAATCGAGCTATTTCACCTTTGTTCTTTTTTTTTTTATATTCACATCAACAATTGTTTTGTGAACTGTACACGTTGCTAACAACTCAACATCGATTCCATATCGTTCTTTTAAAAAAAATGTTGAATTCTTGTTTTAAAATGAATATTTAAAATCTTGTGGAGATTAGACGATAGTCTATAAGTGATCATTTCGAACGTACAGTGACGCTGCTCCCCGTACGACCGTGATCGACACCGCATGCATCAAGGCTGCGCCAGGAAAGGGATGCCCCCGTTGCGGAGGCGTCGTATTTGCGGCCGAGCAAGTGTTAGCCAAGGGTAGCGAGTGGCACAGAAAGTGTTTCAAGTGCAAGGACTGCACCAAGACCCTCGACTCCATAATCGCATGCGACGGACCCGACAAGGACGTCTACTGCAAGACCTGTTACGGAAAGAAATGGGGACCCCACGGATACGGTTTCGCTTGCGGATCTGGTTTCCTCCAGACCGACGGACTAACGTGAGTTTAGACCACTCCGAGACCCTTCACAAAGCTCGAGGAATCATTTAGAACGTAAAATTCCTCCGGTACAGCGAAGACGAGATCTCCCAGAGCCGCCCGTTCTACAACCCGGACACCACCTCGATCAAGGCTCCGTTAGGCGAAGGGTGCCCCCGGTGCGGTGGGATGGTCTTCGCCGCCGAGCAGCAGCTGGCCAAGGGCACGATGTGGCACAAGAAGTGTTTCAACTGCGCCGAATGCCACCGACCCCTCGACTCGATGCTGGCGTGCGACGGTCCCGACAAAGAGGTCCACTGCCGTTCTTGTTACGGAAAGCTCTTTGGCCCGAAAGGATTTGGCTTCGGTCACACTCCGACTTTGACCTCGACGAACGGTGATCACGCACCGTCATAGTGAGTGGATCCGCGATCGTTTTTTTTTTTTTTTTTTTCAATTTGTCAGAAAGAGTGGGATTTTGATAATTTTACGGTTATTACAGCATCGACTCGAACCCTAAGGTCGGCGCGAAGCGAACCGACGGAAACGGATGCTCGCGCTGTGGATACTCGGTCTATGCCGCGGAACAGATGATCTCCAAGAACAGGGTCTGGCACAAGCGTTGCTTCAGCTGCGGCGATTGCCGCCGTTCCCTCGACTCGACGAACCTCAACGACGGACCCAACGGTGATATATACTGCCGCAGTTGTTACGGAAGAAACTTTGGCCCGAAGGGTGTTGGTTTCGGGGTCGGTGCCGGTACTCTGTCCATGGCCTAAGGTCCACGATTTTTCAATACATGCTTGGCTACCAAAATCCGGGGTGGTTGAAAATTCAGCCCACAGGAAATGAGGCTAAGTATGCGTTTAAGACGACGACGCGATATTTAAGAACCACCTGCGAGAAAATAAGAAACAAATTGAAAGCAGGGACGAAACTAATCCGATAAAAAAAAAAACTATGATTCTAATTGTAACGTACGCACGAACGACCAGCTGGACACTGATGGCGAAAATGACTAATCAACCTTCTATCACGTAAATAATTTTTGTTTCTATTTTTTTTTTTTTTTTTTTCACCATCGCACTATATTATACGAGATTCGAAATCAACACATCACAATCACCACGATTATTGTTAGTATTTAATATGCGAATTTTTTTTTAGACAAGTTATATTGACAATGCTGGAAGTACAACGATTCATCCATTATCACAAAACACGAATACATTACTCGTGATACACATGCAACAATTATACCTATAGGAACAACGATTTATGTATATCATCGCTATAACATGCCAATATACCCGTATAATACACGTACAGTATATATTTATTCGTTCGCGACGTGTATGTTATGTAATAACGACTAGGAAGATATATTATTTTAAATAAATATTTTTTGAAATCTTACATCACGTTTTTAGGCGATTCATATTACGTTCAGACTACGCATAAATAACGTCGGTATTGCATCGACGTTCTAAAGCACGACGACATTCCGTTCTTCAGAATCTACATCATCGAATAATAAAATAAAAAATCCTTATTCATCTCTTCAGTGAATTTATGTACATCAGGCAATCATTTGTTCGTTCCAGTTTTTATGGAATCTTTGTGGAAACAAATTCAGGCTTGTTTTACCCTGAATTGTGTCTTTAAACAAACGATTTTAATAAAGTTTTCTGTTTCTGTTTTTTTTTTCTTGTAATTGATTGCTTGAGAAATTCTGAATATTTTGACAATATTTTTCAAGCAATAATAATATGAAAATTGTAAACAAATTTATTCAAATTTACCTTCGTATTCAATCGACAACTTCCTGAAAATAATTGACTAGCCGAGCTACAAAAAACTGATAAAACTTTTTTTTTCACGTTCTTCGTTTCTTTTTTTTTATTATCATGACAAAAAAAGGAATCGTTGAACTCGCAATCAGCGCGAGTCAATACCTAAACTGAATGAAGACAAAAAAAAAACATGTATAATTGGGAGCAATTTTTCGTACAGGTAGTTTGACTCGTAGGAAAAGAGACAAGTCGAAGCTCGTTATGTCCGAGCACTGGAAAGGTAAGTAATTAATGTGGATATGGTGTAAAACACTAATTTTATATATTTATAGCAACAACTGTACAAGTTCCAGTCACACATAATTGATATACAATAATATTTACCCTTAACAATAATTTATTACGAAATCGTAATAGTATGTAGAAATGTTCAGAGTCGGTAGCTGCTAATTTTCGCACCATCGGTCAGAATTTTTTCCACATTGTCGTTGATCATTTTTCTCGAGAAATAAATTTGACAAAAAACTGTTGCATAAAAATTTTACAATCGATAATCTCCGCTGTAGTTGATGATAACGATAATAATTATCTTCAGGTATCATTTGAATATTAAATAAAAAGTTTTCACCACGATTCCTTTCTGAGGATAAGCGAATTTTTTTTCTATGTATTCTGCAGATATTGCATCGAATAGCGAATAACCGCACGGTAACTTCAATCCATTTGTTTCCATTATAAAACACTGTGGGACCAAAGTTACCGAAGAAGCTAAATTTTCAATTTTTCACACGTAACAATGGAGTGAGAGGCAATTTGGAAAAACTGAACAAACATCAAATATTGGAGATAATATCGGGTTTTGGGCACCTGCTCATCGAAGAAGGGACGGAAAAGAGCAAACCTCCCTATATAAAAAATCATTATTAACACCGGCAGTATTCGAGATCACCTCGAATGATGGACGGCGTGTCGTCGAAATTGACAATCGAATGAGAAAAAAAATGATCCGTGCGCTGAACAACGATTCTAGCTTCACGTTTCCATCGGCGAGTAAAGAATTGAGATTCTAGGTACCGTATTTTCAACAATGAGTAGTAAATACGCGCTTACTTCTTCGCATAGTATGTGCAGTGTTGCGGTTATCCAGTCAGGGTGATGTTCACTCGAGCGATTGAACTAGGGGGACGGTAATAGAGAAGTGAAATAAGCCACGTGGTGACATAGCCGATCCCGAACCAGGGGTGGAATAAGTCCTGGAAGAAGTCTGGCATGGCTTTTAACCTCGCAAGAAATTAAGCGAAATTCGGGGTCAGCTTTCCACTTCTGAATGGACATCCACGTGGGTGAAATTGTTGGGTGGGATACAACGTCAACAACTACCGTCTCTGATCATCCTCCAAATTCGCCATGTTACACGTATTTACAAAAAACCGTCGATGATTTCTCCGGCTATGTGATCTTAGATTAGTAGAGATTCGCCGTTTTTAGAGGCAGTGGATCCAGGAGGTATGGCGGTAGGGCCGACGAGAACGGCCTGGGGCTGCAGGACCCCCAACCCCCGCCGCCTCCCCCGCGAATTATCGGCGAGGACTGTACGTCTCCGGACCCGTCGTTCCCGTGTTTCGAATTACCTAAGTTGGAGTTTGAGATTTGTTTCACCTCTGCCGCGGAATGGACGCTGTTGGAATTTCCTGGCGGCGTAGCCGGGCTCCTCGGGGATCGTCCTTCGGCCTTGACGCTTCCGGCCACCGGACTCGAGGCTCCGCTGTCACCCCCGACCCCACCCTGATTTGTCGATTTTTGTTGAGCCAGACGTTCTTGTTTCCTAAACTTTGCACGTCTGTTCTGGAACCACACCTAGAAGCAGTAATTTAGACAAATAAAATCCAAATAATGCGTCTGGTTGTTCCAGTAAGCGAAAAGCAAGAAATTCTTGACCTAGATTTCAACAAATGTGATTCTGTATGTATTAGGATTGTGTTTTTGAAATTGTAGAATCTAAGTCGACGCTGGAATACAAGATATCTATTATTTCTATGGATTAGTGGAATTTCCCGACCCTATTCCCAGTTTTCCAGGTTTTCGGTTCCATTCTGGACAAAAATGTGTTCTTGGAAAGGCGAAAACTAACAAAAGGAGGGGAAATTTATGCAAATGAGATGCGCGCAAACGCCTTCTGCACTGATTGCGTTCACCCCGAGCATCGTCCGCGTAATTGGCTCTATATTTGGCAAATAAAATATACTATAACAAATAAAACAAACGAAACGGCGGTGACCTGCATGTTAAAGTAGCCGGTTTATTTGCTTCGCCGTTTGTCTGACCAGGCGTAACGGGGTTTCGAACCTCCCCTCGCTGCCAGCCCCCGAATGCCTCCGGATGTACCTGTGTGTAAACGGGGTGCATGGATAACCGTATGCCTGTGTAGCCTCAGCCAAGCCACCCACCCGACCCCACGACCCGGAGTTGCGAAAGGTGGAAAATGGGGGGATCCAAAACGAGCAGTATGATGAACGTGATTGCCTTTTCCCAACGACAAACACTGCTATTAGATTTTTATCAACTGCTGAACGTGCTATTTCCCCCTCGCGATTCTTTGCCGCTAAAATTCTCTCCATGTATCATATTGTTTATTCACATTCATTTTTCTACTCCTCTGATAATCCACGTGGAGACTTTAGTTATTTATCGCACCTGCTACTGCGAGTTCAGAATGTAGTTCGGGTTAAAAACTATTTTCTATAATTGATATTGTACCGATGCCTTTTTTTCACAAGTTTTTACATTGAAAACTTAGAAATAAACCACAATATATCATCCATCTAAGCTGCACCCAAAAGGCCTCCGAAGAACCCTCCGCTACAATTGGTACTGGCGATAAAGTTATACTCGAGTTACAGCAATCTCTATTTTTTTTCAATATCAGAATAGAAAGAAGAGAAGATTCACGTGAGAAATTTGTCGTACAGTGAAAAAGTTCTCAAAAATGAAATTTGGAACAATAATTTCCCCCAAAAGGCACTTTTTTGTCGTTTTTTCATAAATATGATAGTAATTTGCCTGGATTCAGTGACCAGACCTAAAAAATCTCACGTGGAATTGTTCATAGTATATCAAAGAAGATATCTGTGAAACTATGAAGTTTATTCAATAAATACTTCATAGCCAATTACATTTTGAAATCTGAAAAGTAGGTGAAAATAAGTTTTTGAGATAATCCGAGATTTGTAAAAGGCTGCATATCAATTGAGAACTCCAGAAAAAGAGTAGTCCAAGTAAACTCTGATAACAAGTTCCAAGTATCTCATCACTCTTGACTTTTTGTGACACGTATCAATCTCATTCTGAGCTGTGCAATTGGATACTTTTATTGGTCCCTGATTAGAAAACTTCAACAATCAGATTCGGATTGGATCTTTGCAGATATTGACAGGCGAATGTATTTAGCAAAGAAATCCGCAATAAAAAGTTTTTTTTACATCGCATTATTTTGGGCCCTTTTCAATCCGAACTAAATCCTTAAAAGATGAAGTGAGGCCTGATTGACCCGGGGTTGACATATGCGTCTGGTGGCTGGTGTGGGCGGCGGTTTCGCTGTATAAACGTGCAGTTTATACATACGGTGGTAAGAATCGAGACAGTTCGTGTGTTAATGTTAAATAAATACTTTGCTAAATAAAATGTAACAAGGCGTATATGCGGGGACGGCAGATGTCCTTGCCGTGGATAAATATTTAATCGCTGCTTTATTTGGGGTGACGCTCGACGCCGACCCCACGTTCATCGATGAACAAAGCAAACACAAGGACATCTGCGCCATCGGCGAAACTACCGCCATTGGAATTTCTCTATTATACCTCATCGTCGCGTTATATAAAACGCGAAAATAAACATCTCTCCCGCACACCGTGATCATCTTGTTTATTCATTTAGAATTTCATGCGAATTTACCGAATTCACTCTGATCCGTGATTTCGGTTGATTGGACCAGCACGCGAGGTCCGATGGCGTTCGTTAATCACGGAGACCCTTTCGGGCAACGGTGTGTTACGTAATTTTGTATATTTCGTTTTTCTTTCCCAGGTACAGAACCACAAAAAAAAAAAAAAAAAAAAAAACGCGATAACGGTATGAAAGAATGAAAGAAAGAGAAAAAAATTGCCCTCCGTTACACTACGTGGAATACAGAATATGAATAAAAATCAGGGTAAATGTTTCCCAAAATTGTTATACCGCCCGAAGAGGAAAATTATTATCTGTAGACCCCCCTGGAATCTTAATTAGGTTAATTAGAGTTCCCTCCGCTGCACGCTCGAGTAGTATTATATTTAGAAGTGCTGCGCGACTCTACATTAATCCAAGTTAGAGACTGGCGGAAGTGGCTTGTTTCAGAAACGGAAGACGAATTTTCGTGTCACAAATAATCAATTTGGTACCCTTAGTATACACAATGGAAATTAGCTCGGTCCCTCAACTGCAATAACGAAGACAACCCAATTAGGTACACCTGTAGCAACTACCCTACAAAAAACATGATCGCGTTGACGCAAAGAAAAAAACGCTTGTAGCACCAGGTCCCACGATTTTTGCCCCGATGGGGTGCAAACGACAATAAGATCAATCGACGATTGACCCTCCGATTGATCTCGTCGTCTGGATATACTGTCATCGTGACAATTGAAATTTTCTGCAGTGACAAAAGAAACAAGCGGGTTTGGGCTGACTATGAGCCAGCCTTCGAACTTTACGTTATTTATTTTGTTTCCAGCTATGTTAAATTTTGCAAATCTGACCTCAGATTCTTGATCGGAGGTTCAGAAAACCTTCCAGTACCAATTTTCATAAGATTTTGAATGTTTTTAGTGTTTTTCCCCAGCAAGTTAGATCCACCATTTTGAATTTCGCGAATCAGACTTCAGATTCGTGATCAGCAATCCGAAAAACCACATGATACCAAATTTCATTCGAATCCGTGGATCCGTTCCCAAGATATCACAATTTTTATTGTATTTGGAAGAATTTTGTTATTTAAATAATTCAAAAAGTACTGAACCGACCAAAACCAAAATCTGATAAGTTCTAAGTTGAGAAAAGCCGCATCGATTGAGCCTAATTTGATCAAAATCCGAGCATTCGTTCTCGAGATATTTCAGGGTGACAACAATAACTTCCTTTTTTGTCTGACAATGAAAACAGAAAAACCAGGAGTTAAGGAAGACCATAGTCAGACAATCGACCGTGAAATTGGTTCCGAATTGTACAAAGGAAAGAGTTTCTTTGACACTGAAGCTGAGGTTGAACGCGATTAGTCTAATCAAGAAGTCTTCCTACATACAAGTAAATACTCAGAGCCAGCATTTGCGGAATTGGCGTCTGCAAATGAGAAGAACCTTACGGCGGTCCCTTACCACGGGTGTTCCCGGTGGTGATACTGGGTTCGAGCCGGTACTGGTCGGAATGATACTCAGCAGGACAGTTTTTAATCACTGTAAGTGGATCTACATAGCTCTGGCAATTACCAGGGTACGCTTCTGCATGGCCCCCTTGTGTATCAGGCCACCAGCCACCCGCCACCCGCCATCCTCGTTTCTCCACCCTCAAAACCAGACCCTCCACCATCACGGTGTCTATCCCCACGCGGCAGAAACCTTCCTCGTTTTCTCCTCGCACACCTCAACCCCACTGCTGCTCACTTACATCACACGAAGCTGAATCTTGGCTCTCAGAGTCGTTACGTGAAAACGTAATAATCGTCGTAAAGAGAGTAGAATTAAAAAAAAAGGGTTCCGTGTTTCTGGTATCGAGTATTTTCTCAAGGCTCTAAGATACTAGGGGATACAAATTCAATCTTTGCCAATCCGTGTATATGAGAGATGTAATCAGCTAATTAGACCGAAAGCGACGGAGTTACTGCACGTGTGGGTAAATAGATGGGAGTCATCGACGCGGGCATACAAGTGAGCAATTGTCTCTGAAGGGTAACAAGGGGGCTGAAGTTCGTACACCGTGACATCGTGGGCCGGGGGGTTGTTTCACGCGTGTGTTTGTGTGTCTGTAGAATTGAATCCAACGCGCCACCCGTCGAGTGTGAATATTCTGTCCATATATAAACGTCTTTGTCGTCTTGTAACACAACCCAAAAACTCTAAATCAGTGAAGCTTCTATGAATTACAAAATCCATTAACGATCTGTGAATGGTAAATGGTTTGATTTATAGAAGCATTCGTATGCCAGACGCTGTGACAGTGTCGAAGATCTACGTCGGGGTATCGACGATAAATTCACAAGTTCAAAGGGTGCGGGTGAAAAGCTCGGGGTGAGAAATTAGGCTAAAGCATGATATGAGACCGATAACGAGACAAAAGAAAACCAGACAGCAGCTTCGAAGGTGGATAGAGTCAATAAGCGTACGCGTCTCGAAAAGAGAAAATGGAGGATAAGAGAGATACGGTTAGGTCGTGAAGAGGCGGAGGGAGCGGAGGGTCTGGACCAATGATGTTAGCTGGTAAACTCTCGTCGAGAGAGAAAGAAAAATAGAAAAGAGGAGAGAGGAGAGAGGAGAGAGAAGAGAGGAAGGAAGTGTTGGGAGGTGAAATTTATCGAGCAGACGCGTGTACCGTAGCCCTGCGGAGGGAAACTGAAGCGAACGAACGAAAAGTGAGGAAAAAACTGCGAGGTACGAACAAACACAGCCCCCAGGAACCCCGCACCTGAACCTGAACCTGAACCGAAACCCCAAACTGTACGAATTTCTGAGGATATTCTACCCAACTGGGTATAACTGAGGTGAGGTGAAACGAACCCTCTCAGGCTCACCTAGCGGCAAAGTCTAGCCAACAAAGGATAACCCGGTGGCGGATACGCGGTCGTACCCGAGGCCGCAAACTACTAGAAAATTGATTGTTATTTCGCGCTTAATTACCCGTCCTAATTAATTAGAATGGCCTGAGAGCTGGTGGTCACGTACCCCACCCCGCAATCTTATTGGGGCATCGTTTACAATTATACCACTGCAATGGTCGCGTTGGTTCGCACGTCTTCGGATTAGAAGATCTACTTAAGGATGTAGTTCGGGTTAAAGAACATTCTCTACGATTTATATTGTACCGATGCCGACTTATTCTCACAAGTTTTTACATTTAAAACTAAGAAAAAAAAACCACAATATATATTTCATATAAGCTGAAAATTTGATGCGATGCACCCGAAAGGCCTCCGAAGAACCCTCCGCTTCAATTGGTACTGGCGACGAAGTTATACTCGAGTTACAGCAATCTCTGTTTTTTTTTCAATATCAGAATAGAAAGAAGAGTAGATTCACGTGAGAAATTTGTCGTACAGTGAAAAAGTTCTCAAAAATTAAATTTGGAACAATAATTTCCCACAAAAGGCACTTTTTTGTCGTTTTTTCACAAATATGAAAGTAATTTACCTGGATTCAGTGACCAGACCTGAAAAATCTCACGTGGTATTGTTCATAGTATATCAAAGAAGTTATCTGTGAAACTAGAAGTTGATTCAATAAATATTTCATAGTAAGTCACATTTTGAAATCTGAAACGTAAGAGAAAATTAATTTTTGAGATAATCCAAGATTTGTAAGAGGCTGCACATCAATTGAGAACTCCAGAAAAAGAGTGGTCCAAGTGAACTCATATTGTTTTATACTTGGTGTTAGTTTGGTCCGATAACGAGTTCCAAGTTTCTCATCACTTTTGACTTATTGCGACACGTATCAATCTCATTCTGAGATGTGCATTCGAATAATTTTTACAGATTATCACCGTTTTGCCCAGATTAGAACACTTTAAAAATCAGATTCGTATTTGATCTTTGCAGATATTGATAGGCGAATGTATTTATCGTTAGTGAAGAAATCCGTAATAAAAATTTCCTTGAAACTCGCATTATCTTGGGCCTTTTTCAACCCGAACTACATCCTTAAGTTTGCGTACAGAAAAGTCGAAAAATCTTAGGCTTGAAGTTTGACGGACATTAATTCTGACTTCCGGCCGATACGCGATCGAGCTTTGTCATGAATGAGGCGGAATCGTTGATTGGATCAGATTGGGGGATCAGATTGACGGGGTGAACGTTGATTGACGCAAAAATCAGCGGAAGGGGTTCAGAGATGATGCGAGATAATCGACATCGAGAAAAGCAAGAATTTGGTAGCAAGTTATAATTCGATTGAATCACAACCGGATGGAAGGTGCGGCTAAACTTAGATCCGCAGTCAGTTTTGCATCATTTATCGAAATTACGAGTGCCAGACCTCGTTCGATTCATAAACACGACGTGTGTCGTGTCGATTTTTTTGTTCATCAATTTATTGAGTATCAAACAATACAGTCAAACAAGGCATATCAAATTCCCCGTCATTTCCCGGTTTTCCAATTGAAAATTTCAATTTTTATATGAGCAAAACAATTTTTGAATGCGAATTTTTTATAACTTGAACAACAAAGGTTTTCGTTACAAATTGAAATTGTCAATTTTCCTTTTTGATTTTATTTTACATAAACTCAATTACCAATCGTTAAATTTTGAAAATTCGCCATTTTCAATTCAAAGGTGGCTCAAAATTTTGAATCGAAAAATTCAACCTCGAAGCAGCCATAATTTAATTGAAATTGGAAAATTTTCTACTCTGATCAATTTTCAAACCTACCAATAATTATTTCAATTCAAAGAAACTAAGGTAACCTCAGGCTTATCGCGAGATTTTAGATAGTTTCGAAAATTGTACAAGCTGTATAGGTGAAAAATTGAAAAATTCCAGGATATGAGCGCAAATTCCCTGACAACTCCCGATTTTCCATATTTTCCTGACCTTTTTCTCGTACCTACCGATACCATGGTCATACTTTTTGAGAAGAAAAAAAAGATTTCCGTTGTGTGTCGTACCATCGCTTATACGTTTTTGTTCCTACGTCTATAATTAACGAATGAAGAGTGATTATTCGGACGCATCTCGTTCCCTCGTCCAGTACAGCACGGTACCGCATCGCTCACGTTCCCTTTGGTTAAAGGGCGGTGGGAGGCCGTTGTAATTTCATTACTATCCCGTTTTCATCCTCATGGGCACTTCCCGTCACGACTTGACGGATTAAACTGGTCAATGTTTCTGACACATTATCGCGTAGGTATATCACTGTTTTTCGTCATTCAGGACGATAAAACGAAAAATGATAAAACTATATACAGGAAGATGACGATGCAATGAATATTCCGAGGAGACTGGACCATCGTCCTTACCTGTACCCTGGCTTCCGTCAAGTCTATCTTCATCGCGATTTCCTCGCGTGTGTAAATATCCGGATAGTGAGTCTCCTGAAAAGCTCGTTCAAGTTCCTTCAACTGTGCGGATGTGAAGGTTGTTCGTATCCGACGCTGCTTCCTCTTTTCAGCCAGACCGTCGTGTCCGGGATACGCTTTGTAGCCCAAACCACCTTGAACGATAAAATAGAATACAATAAAACATCTGCTGCAGCATTAGAAAATCGAAGAAGGACGATCGATGGTTCATTATATGATATCGCAAGAAATAGTTTCAAAAATGGCGAAAGTTGAAAATATCTGGAAACAAAATAAATAACGGAAAGTCCAAAGGCTGGCTCAGTCAGACCAAAACCAGCTTTTTTCTTTTTTCTTGTTAAAAAGAAAGTTTTCAGCGCGGTTAGCACGAGTCCAGCGTTGAAAACAAGCTCCGAGGGGTAACGGTCCGTACCTAGTCGGAAGAGGACCCAGAGAGGACCGAGAGGGCTGTGCGAGGTACGTAACCATAGCAATGACTGAGAGCGAGCCATCCATTGATTTTCACTGCCATCTTGTCTCTCGCTACTGTTCACCGCCTCGGCTACTCTTCGCGGTAGCCATAGAGATAAGGGATGCTATGTCAACCTCCTGCAGCTTTTCGTTCACCCCGTCCTCCGAAAGGAGGTGGAAGACACGAAAAGACGCGTGAGGAAGAGATCCGGGAATAAAAGCATAGGGACGACTCTATCTTTCTCGCGATTAGCCTTTCTTTTATCTTTACTCTCTGTTATCTTTGCTTTCGAATTCTTGTTTTATTAGCCTCATCTGTGGCTCGTGCTGTCCGGATTGGCTTTCAAAATCAAGTTTATCGAACGGAGTAAATAAAGGTTAAATTATACTAGGCGCGATAAAATCAATCCGGAATAAAATTGTCGTAATAAAAATACTAGGGTTTAGTATTTTGGTCTGATGAAGTTATATAAATATTATGTGATCTCAAAATTATGTAACGAAAAAAAAAAACTTGGCACAAGTACACTGGCACAATTTTCAAGGTTATTGATTCCTGATTCTTTTTTTCTTTTGTAAATTCTACGTGTTCCTAGCATTCACGAATACTTTTAGTTCTCACTTAATCGGAGTGGATGCCAATAAATATGATACTGGTTGACATGTACAGGTACTTGGAAAAATTGTATCACATCTCAATTTTTTTTTTCTTTTTTTTTTAATCGCTAATAATACGACAACGACTACAAAAACTTTCATGATCGCGGAATCTCGTTCATTTTTATACTTCTGTGAAAGAAAGGAAAAAATCTATGATTTTTCGAGTCCTAAATGTGAATTCAATGTTAGATGAGGATGTGGAAGAAATGGACAAAAATATCTGAACGAGATCGAAAATAATCCCAGGGCAAATCAGCTGCGGGTAATGTTACGATCAGGATCCGGCGGGTCGGCTGACTACACACAGGCTTTTCCCCTTCGTAGTTCTTATATCACGTATAACCCTTAATCTCGTGGCAAGATAAGCTGGCATATATCAGTGTTTGTAGTACCGAACAAAGAAAATCTCTGCGAATTCATGTCATTTCCCACAACTGTTCCGAAATTTGAGAAAAACAAGTTTGAGAATAATATAATCTCTGTCCGCACTTTATAATTATAGATTGAATCAATTTGAATACATCATTTCATCCATTTAATGTACAATAAAGAAGTTTTCTGATAAAATTGATTTCAATTTGTCTTCTGCCATTTTCCCAAATATTTGCCGACTTTCTAGTATATCTGGCATAAAAATCGATCAGTTTTTCATCGTAAATTGGCATCAGATCAGAGGAAAGAAGAAAGATGACTGAAATATGTGAGACTTATTTATCATTTGCAGTAGGGGTAACGAATGTTTGCTGTATGACTCTAAATCTTAGTGTTGTAGACACTTTTTTTCGCCTCTTTAACCAGATAGTTTCGTTACTCGGCTCAGGGCCAATTTTTTTTTTATGAAAAAAAACCTTGGTTCTCTTTTTATATTTACATTAACTTATTATTCAAGCAAAACGTGAATGACGCAAGCCTATGACGTTAATGTACAGTTTTACCTCATCCGACGGTAAAAATGTTTCTCACATTAAATTTTTAATGCAATGAGTAATTTTTTTCTTTTAATTTTGGAGGAGCTCGTTTATAGGAGTTAAAAACAAAAATCGTAATTTAGGTCGCGAGGAAACCGACGACATCAGGTTCACGTTTCTGGTTATTTCAGTAATTTAAAAAATGTATGTTGCTCTTGAAATAGTGAAATGGAAACTATTTATTTTATACTCGGATCAAGAATTATAAATAAAAATTCCCGATTTACACTGTTCGAACTTGAGGAGACAAAGAAACCAAACAGTACGTGTCCTCTGGTTGAATTTTTATCGTCAAATATTTTGGCTCATTCACAAAAACGCGATACACGTAGTTGAGCGATCTTCGATTTCGAACCTACCGTAAGCCTGTCTATATTAGTGACAAGAAGTTGACCGTCAGGATTTTTCAAATAAATTATTCAACGACCCTGAAATAAAAGAAATTTGTACAAAAACTCAAAGACATGATTATCTGAACCTAAACATGCGAAATTGATTTTCAATATTAATTTTCACGATTTCGCATTAAGATTATTTTTTTTCGCAAACCACAGAACACAAATTACCGATGTGAGGGGAAAAAAGATGAAAATGAACGCCTAATCAAAGTGCTAAGCGCTGCTCCACCGAGAGATAAGATATTCCACGCGGTTCACTGAAACTCTTGCATTAACTCAAACATTTGCAAATTTAATGTCCGAATGGCACAAGTATAGATCAGAAGTTGATCCTCTCCAGCAGTTTGCACAGTAGAAAAATATATTCTTGAGAAATTCCACTCGAGTAAATTACGTTGTATTTTATTCAGACAACCCCAAAAATTGGGTACATTTTCTGAAAGACTAATTTTTAACTTCCCGTTTTTCTGTTTTTAGAATTATTGTTATCGCCCTGAAAATGAGAAGTTGAGTTTTCACTGGATCTCCACGTTTTGAGGTTCAGAGAATCATCTCCGACTATTTTGAGTTTGTTTTTTTATTAAATTTGGCTCAATCGACGCGGCTTTACGCAACTTACAACTGATCAGATTTCGGATTTGATCGGTTCAGTAATTTTTGAATTATTCAAATGTCAAAATTCCACAAAATACAATAAAAATGACGATATTTTGATGACGGATCAACGGATTTGAATGAAATTTGGTACCAGATGGTTTTTTGGATCGCTGATCACGAATCTGAAGTCAATTTTTCCAGATTTCAATTTGGCGTTTTCAATATGCTGCCAAAAAAACTAAAAACATTTTGATTTCGATGAAAATTGGAACTCAAAGGTTTTTTGAGCCACTGATCACGAATCCGAAGTCAGCTTTGCGAAATTTAAAATGGTGGATCCAATTTCCTGGGAAAAACACTGAAAACATTCGAAATCTGGCGAGTCACAAGTAAATTTATTCTGAAATTGTCAATAAAACGATCATTTCGACGTTTTAAAGTCATAAATAATAGTAACAACCACCCCATCGAATTTTGAAACCAATTATTCGTCGAAACTGGATAAGAACAAGAGAAAAAAGGTGTTCAACTAACCTTGCAGGTTTATGGCCGACGGAAAAATGGATGCTGCGTGCCGATGGACGTCTTGGGTCCTCGCAGCCATAACCGAACAGGGTGTCGCATGTGCCGCGTGATGCCCATGGGCATGAGGATGACCGCCGTGATGGGGCCCGAGCGACGCAGCCCCCCCGGAACCCGGGGAACCGGTGTTACCGGGGTATCCAGCCGCCCTGGCCGCTGTGTATCGGTAAGCTGCCTGGCTCATTTGGGAACAAGAGCTCAGATCCCCGTAGCCACATTGCATCTCACTTGCGGCCAGAGCACAACTTGACGCTTCGAAACCGGCGGCGGCCGCGGCCGCCGCTTGGTTCAGATAAGAGTAGTCCATCCTCGATCACTTCCGGTCGAACAACGAAAAGAAAATGAAAAACGCTCTTTGCCGTTTTTTTTCTCAAAATCCGTGATTTTTTCCCGCCATTTGATACGGGTGTAAATGTCGGGTGATTTTGTTTTTGTGTTATCGCGACCCGGAGGCGGCCGACGCCAACCCGGTGCCCTGACGGGCGGACCTTGGGGTCGACGGCAGGTGTCGAGGTAAGAAGCCTCGGGTATAACGGCCGGATGAAACCTTGGCCGCGCGGCCACGAGCCCGGAGATGTAAACCCACCACCTCTCCGCGGCTGTAGAACCTCGCGAAGGATATAATCGGATCAGGTATATCAAATTATTGCGATTATCCGTGATAGCGAAGTTTTTCGTCCCGCTAAGAGCACCCGAGACAACCGACTGGTGGGTTTCCTCAAAATCAAATGATAAGCTTAATTCAATAACGGCGTTAAGGGTGCGCAAGGGCGGGGCTAACCCGACCTGACTCTATGGCCGAGGTGGACCCAGACCTCGCAGGATTCGCTGACGCGGGGGTTGCGCGTACACCCCCGCGTCCAACAGACGCGACGATTCCGCTCCCTCCGTCGGGGGTGAATCGCGAACGACCCGGACGACCGCCCACAGGTTCCCCGCGCATCCCCCGGCAGCCCCGTTTCCATACCCCCAACTAACGGACGGAATCGAGTGCGGGGGTCGTCCGCCGCCCCCGCGACGGACCACATAGCGACAAACCCGGTGATGGAGGAGCCCGACCACCATCATGTTAAAATGAAACGCTATCATTCGACGGTGCCTGATCTTTTGAACACACAAACCCCTTGATTTTACGATCAATTGTTGTAAGTGACCCTCGGGCGGGTGGATTAAACTTTTTTCCCTCTTCTTCTTCGTCTTCTTCTTCTTAGTTTCGTGGAATTTCTTCATCTTCATATACGACTCGTATGGTTTTTGAAAATTTCGGTGGGGGTAGAAGCTTCGAAAGTTCGAAATCTCGAAGCCAAATGTCTTAATTTTGATGATTCACTGTTAAAGAAAAGTTTGGAATTTTCACATGTATATTTGTGACATTTTTATGTCGATATAACACAAATTTATATCATTCTAACATTCAATGTGTAGTTCTGACATTTTTTTCCATCAATAATGCAATGAAATATATTGAAATCGACATACAATTTTTGATGGGCCTGTTTTAACACTTTATTTCTCACAGTGTATGTTTTCGAGTGGAGGTTGAAAGCTTTAGTGTTGAAATTTGGAAGTTTGGTCATTCAAAGTTTTTACTCCCCACCCGAAAATTTTGTTCATTCCTCGAACTTTCAACGTGATAGAAAAAGTAGTGTTAATTACGTAAAAATCAAGAGTTGAATTTCATAGAATTCATATTTCACGACTGTTAAGAGCAATAGAGGATTTCGTCGGCTTAGACTTTGTTTCAAAGTTTGTAATGAATGTGTGATTGTGAATACCAGATCACTCGGATAAAATTCTATCCAAACTTTCACTACCTACTTCTCTCGCAAAGCGATCAAAACCCGGAGAAAAAATCCTTCAAAAATTCCCTCGAGCCTCTTTGAAACAAAATTAAGGACAATTTTTAGTCCACCGTATTGGAGTTTAATGGCAGCTTCTTCTGTTCTTCATGTGACTCACTATGACATTGAAACAGACATGAAGAATATGAAAAAATTGAGGAAGGGACGTTGAATAATTTGCCGAGTACGCAATCCTTGTTTTTACCTGACTATCATTTGGCCTCTAGTCGCACCTCTTGCGATAATAAATGTATGTATTTCAATACATATTCGAGTGCAAAATACAAATGTTCAGAAACAATCTGAAACTAGTACCGCCATAGTGCTGAGAAAAAAAGAAAAAAAAACGTGTATCGATTTCACCGATTCATTCTTTTATCCAGATGTGCCACCTGAGCAAAGCTACTCTAACGGATTGACATGATTCGAAGAGGAAAGTTGAATTATATATATACGCTCTACTTTCCCACCGCATCTTCACTTTTTTGTACAACTGTCAGTATCACTGAGATAAAAGTACCCGTACATCGCTGGTTCCTTGTTCCGTTCATATCATATCATAATAACTCGAGAAAAACTTTATATTATACGCTCAAAGTTTTCAGTGAACCCCCAGTATGCTAAAAAGTTTATTCAACCTACTCCTCCGACACGAGGGAGCTAATTCGACGTGATTGGGGAACGCGGAATCAATTGAGCAAGATATCTAGCCGAACCCCCAGAGACTTGGTTCGAGAATATTTCGAGTACAAAGGAACTTTAATTTACCGAATCAAATATCGGTGAAACTTTGACTCTGAAAGCTCCTCGTCCTCCGTATTGTGTCTCATGAATGAAAATTCGAACTTAAACAAAGAACAAAACAAAAAATAGTATATTATGCACCAAGGGAAGGAAGCAGGCGTTTTTTGAGGCCCGAGGGTGAAAACTTGTTCTGCTTCCTTCCACATATTTTCTACCACATATGCATCAAAAACGAGTGAAAGTGAGGTTTTCTTCGTTTATTTCACCGTTACTATGGTTACGAGAGTTTTTTTTTCCCTCCTGCCAAAGTTTTTCTCCCGGTAAAAAAAACTGTGACTTCCATCCCGTTAAAGGCTGCCGCCGACTAGAGCACTGCACTGCACTGCACAGCGCCTTCTATCACGTGAAATATATCTATATATATATTATATATAGATATATTCATACATACAAAAGGTGCTGTGCAGTGCAGTGCAGTGCTCTAGTCGGCGGCGGCCTTTAGGAGGGCAAAGAAATCTGTACTATAGTCAGAAATGGTAGTTTTACTGCAGGTAGAGAAGAGGTAGAAATTCATCCGTTTCTCACCCGTACCCAGCTACCTCACTTGATCCCTAGGGATAGTAACGGTGCGACACTTGTACTGCACTTGTTCTCACGAGTCGATCGGATCGCTCCTCCGCCCCTAGGTTTCGCCGGTTTGCCGGTTTGCCGGTTCCCCGTGTACAGTATGTACTTTTAGAGACAGGGAGGAATTCCCCTCCCCTGGGATTTACGGCACACAACACGCCACACGCCGCACGCTACAGACCGTGGGGGGGATTCCCCCGCAAATTTCTCTCTTTTGCCATTCTACTGTACACACTATGCTTCCACGCTACATAGGTATATACAACGCGTACCGAACCCGGAAAGGGGGACGACGTGGTCCGCTACATATGTCCTTGATTTGTCCCGAGAATAATATTCTCCTCCAAAGTTGATTAAATATTGGTTAGTACTGGCCTCCCCCCCTTCCACTCTACACTTGACGGCCCATAGGAATACAATTTAATATTTCTGGACGCCGTTCGGATTTCTACCAGGACATTCATCTTCGTGTAATACAACCGGATGTACATACAGCAACACTTGGATTATGGAAATGAAAACAGAAAACTTCAAGTGTTATACTAGACGCACGTGTCTTTTTCAACGATTACTATATACAATTAGATCATCATTAAAAACAGAAAAAATAGCGTTCATGCTGAAAATAAAAATTGTTTTACATAGTTTATTTATCACCCTATAGCTCTTCTTACTAGAATACTAGATCCAAAACTTGAAATATGAAACATTAAAATATATTTTGAGGAATAAGAGAACGGGAAGAAGGCTTTCCATTGTCAGTGAAATTTCAGTGCTGTAAATTCGCCGGTCGTACTTATAGAAGTAAAACGGCAAGGTCCACATAACATTAGATGATTGTAAGTTTGTAATTTAATTAAGCAGACGGAGGGGCCCGGCGCTCCTGGCTATAATCAGTTTAGCTCCAGGAGGCAATAGGAGGGTGAGCCACTGGGTGGCGTCGGCAGTGGCTGCGGAGCATGGCCCATGGTATAGCTGAGGGTGTCGAGCCAGGCACGACGCAGAGCGATCCGACACCCAGCCTCCCCTCCGTCTCCGAGTCCTTCCAAGAATCAAGATTAACGCACTGTCAATCTCAATTCGAAATTCAAACGTTACATACTGAATAGAATGTATTTAATAAATTGATTTTATCTATGAAAAAAAAAACCTCTTTTTTTCATTTATTTCTCCCAATATTCTTCAATTTTCAACGCCGATGGCGCTTTTATCGACTGAGATATCGAGTCTGCCTTGTTTTACTCGGCAACAAGTAGCTACCGCCATCTATTGAGTTAATATACGATCTAAGTCGGTAAGGTAGGGATGGTCGATCCATCGATTAATCGATTATCAAAGAATAATCGAACAGAACTCGATTCAATCAGCCAAAATTAATCGATTAATCGCCATTAGTATGAACAAAATATAGACATCATAATTTCAATAAATATTTAGAGAATTTAGGGAATCTTATCACAAATCTATATTCAAAGTGAAAAATTCTCTTATCTAATGGTTAAATCGATTATAAGGAAACATAATCGATACTTCCGATTAATCGAGTGACGAAAATAATCGATACTTCGATTAAGGTGAAATGAAAGTCACGTGACCTCGATATGATTTACACTTGGAATTTTCAAACGCTATTTTCTCAGCCAAAACACATTCGATTGATGTGAAATTGATATCAGTGACGTAGAAAAACTGAATGAAGGGCCTGCCAATCGTGGATTTTCGAATATCGAAAGACATAATCAGAATTTTGTGTAACAATATTGTTCTGTAATCCAAGGAAGTGCTGCCTCTCTCCACGAGAAAAAACTGTTATTACGTCTCGATTTTCGAAAATCCACGATTGGCAGGCCCTTCATTGAGTTTTTCTACGTCACTGACATCAATTTCACATCAATCGAATGTGTTTTGGCTGAGAAAATAGCGTTTGAAAATTCCAAGTGTAAATCTTGGGCGATTCCTACGGTAACGAAGAGCCTCGCTCCTGCGATACATCATATGGTGGATAGATGGCGCTGAATCTCCCATGTGCTTTGAGTTATGCAATATTGCGTATACCGTTGACACTTTCGCGCGCTCGAGGAGACTCGGGTTTACGTGTGTATATTTGTTGTGATGAGGTTATCCCTTTGTCAAAAATTGAATCAGGATTAACAATCGACAAGGATTTAGAACGCAAAATGAGCGATGAGGGATCCGAAAGCGACAGTTCCTCGGATAGTAGCAACGATTTTACGGTACCTCCGGAGAAGCTAAAGTCCATATCGCCTTTTTTCACGAAGACATCGCACAGAAAAAAACATGAACCGTTACCGAAACCCGAATCTTCCGAGGAGTCGGATTTCGAGGACTGTAACGATGACCACGGTCGACAAGCCGGATCCGACCTCATGGCCCAGGTGCTCAAAAACCTCGAGGCAACTAAGCGGCCGGAATTCGTCCGCAACGAGGATAACAAGCCCAAGGACGTCTCGAGTCCTGCTAAGAATCAAAACAAGACGGTGAAACCGGCTAGGACCGAGCTGACTAACGAAATCGCAGATCTTCTCATGCTCGGAGAGTCCGGAGCGACCGCGTCAACGTCTGCCGAGGATCAGGATGAACCGGAGGAAGATTTAGCGGCTGAAACGGCTCCCTCGGATTACCGAATTCCCAAAGAGGGCGTCAAGATCACGCTCGTTGAACCGAACCTGATTTTCAATCAGAAGAAGAAGAAACACGAAACTATCGAGGATCTCTTGAAGAAGAAGCTCAATCAGCAGCTGAGGTCGAACCAGGTCTTCCTCCACAAAGTCGGACTGCTTTGCTGGCTCGCGCACGGCTTTTATCTCAACAAGCAGATCAACAATCCGATCTTGCTCAGCGCGGCTATGAAGCTCGTGCCCAAGAACAGCTACCCCAAGGGGAGAGTTGACCTTGCGTATCTTGAAAAGATCACCGGGTGGTTTTCCGGCGTGTTGAAAACCGTTTCGGGAAAGCCGGAGGAGCCTATTACCACCCTGAACCTTCTGCGGAGGCTGAAAGACAAGGAGGTTTACAGATACGAGGAGCTGGTCCTGCTCTACGTCGCCACATTGAGAGCCTTGGGACTGACTTGTAGACTGGTCGTATCCCTTCAACCTCCGGCACTGAAGGTGACCAGGGACCAATTGATCGCTCCTGAGGCGGCAAAGGAGAGCAAGCCTGAGGTGAAGAAAACTGGAAAGACAGCGGCAAAGAAGAGAGCAAAAGAGGAACAGAGCCCGGTGAAAAAGGAGGAAGCCGATAAGCCCAACATATCTACCAGGCTTCGGAGAGCGGCTGAGGCGAGGAAGAGGGCGGTTGATGTTCTGAAGAGGAAGAGGGACCAGGATTCTTCCCCGGAGAGTAAACCACCGTCTAAGAAACTCGCTCTGAGGTCTAAGGCAGCTGCAAAACCAGAACCGGTCAAGGTTGAGAAAGAGGAGGCTAAAAAACCGGGCAGGAGTTTGAGGTCCGGGTCAAAAACGGCTGACAAACACTTTCCGAAGAAGAAGGAGGAGAGCGAAGATGAGGAGGAGTCTGAGGTGGATGACGAAGAGGAGAATGAGGTCTTTGAAAAACGGAGTTCTAGATCTAGGGGAAGGAAGCCGAACTCCAAACCAGCTTCCAAAGCTGGAGGATCAAAGAAGGGAAAGGCAAGGAATAGCTCGGCGGCTAGGAGGCTGCTTTCATCCGACGAAGAAAACTCCGATGAAGAGGACGATAAGAAACCAGTAAAAGTAAAGAGGGGTGAAGACGTGTGGGTCGAAGTTTACGTCGAGTCTGAGGAGAACTGGATCAGCGTCAGCGTCCCTGAGGCAAAGATCCACTGCACTTTGGATCTTTACGTGAGTATGGGACCGGATTGGATGAATTTGGGACCAGAATGACTCGATTTTTCTTTACCATTCACAGAAACACGCCACGGATCCTGTTCTCTATGTCATGGCATGGAATTCGGAAGGACGAATCAGGGATGTCACAAGACGATATTGTCCACATTGGCTCACAGTCACTCGAAAACAAAGAATCGACGAGAAATGGTGGCTCGAAGCTCACACACCTTGGAAAGAGCCCGAAACAGCTCTGACTAAGGCGGAGGACGAGATGCTGAAGCAGAAGTATTTCTTTTTTCGTATCCCAAACCCTGTTGGGGCCCTCGAAACATTTTCTAATATACATAACTTGTAATCGTTTTTACAGAGAATTGGAGCAGCCTCTGCCAAAGACTGTATCAGAATGTAAGGGCCATCCTCTGTACGTTCTGCAAAGGCATCTCTTGAAATTCGAAGCTTTGTATCCCCCCGACGTTGTGCCGTTGGGGTACGTCAGAGGAGAAGCGATATACTCTCGTCACTGCGTTCATACTCTATGCTCGCGTGAGACTTGGGTGAAAAGCGCGAGGGTGGTGAGACCTGGAGAGACTTGTTACAAGGTCGTCAAAGCCAGGCCGAAGTACGATAAGGTATCGAAACACCCTGGCCAACCAGATGTCTTCGTTTTGTATCGTTGTTCGATGCTTGATGCGGTATTGATGAAAAGCTTTCAGGTGCCAGGCTGAAGGACGAGGCCCTTGAAGTGTTTGGAAAGTGGCAAACGGATCAGTACGTTCCTCCGGAAGCGAAAAACGGCGTTGTTCCAAGGAACGAATATGGGAACGTTGATCTGTTCAAGGAATGCATGCTGCCCAAGGGGACTGTGCACATGAGACGTGGGTATAAACGAATTTGAATGAAACAAGCAATAAAGATGTGTAACATATTTTTCCTCGCAGTTCCGGCGCTGAATCGCGTCGCGCGAAAATTGGACATCGATTGTGTTCCCGCTGTGGTTGGATTCAACTTTGGAGGACACGGAGCGCTTCCTGCTTTTGAAGGGTTTATTGTTTGCGAGGAATTCGAGGATGTATTGAGAGAGGCTTGGGAGGTGGAGCAAGTAGAGGCTGAGAAACGAGCCAAGGAAAAATACGAGAAGAGGGTCTGGGGTAATTGGAGGAAATTGATAAAAGCCGCGTTGATAAGAGAGCGTTTAACGGCTAAATACGATTTCAATAAGGAAGAAGAAACATCGACCACTTCTGATAAACAGACAAACAAAAGGGGAAAACAACCGACAGCTGCTGCTGCTTCTGGTGGTGGTGGAAAAAAAGCAAAAGTTGGCAAAAAAAAGTGATACAAATGTTTCGACCCGTTCACAGATTTCGTCGAACCGTAAAAAATATCAGTCGAAAAGTTAATAAGTCAACCTTAATTTACCTGAAAAGTATTTTCTCAACTTCACATACCATAAATAACTGTACATATTGTTAACAATTTATCTTCTTTCTTTTCTTACCTCGCATTGTTTAGTGTTATAAATTATATTAACGTCAAATTCGAATAGATGGCAAAAACGTGAAAAGCCTGCTGGAGATTACACACGTTTCGATATTTGTTTAGGCTTATCAGATACGCCGCCGCATAATGAGTCGAATACCGGTTATTCGAGGGCCGAATGATATCACGTTACCGTTGCG
Organism: Euura lappo; assembly: GCA_018257835.1. Lineage (NCBI taxonomy): Eukaryota > Metazoa > Arthropoda > Insecta > Hymenoptera > Tenthredinidae > Euura > Euura lappo. The sequence continues at coordinate 251,487 of JAEUYN010001021.1, read as the reverse complement.
CTCGGAATTCTTGAAGAAAAGCTTTGTGTTAATTTTTATAAATTTCTTATTTTGTGAGCATATTTGACGTGATCAAGATTGCGAGAAAAGAAAAAAAATTCAACTCACTGTATACGCTTATTAATAGTTAACTATATTAGTCTTATAATGTGCAGGTGATAATTGTTACCTGAAATCATCAAGATAAACAATCAAAAAAATAATTCTTGCCGATACGTTGTTCAAAATATTTGTTAAGTCTGTTACGAATGAAGAAATTCGGTTGAATCTCGAATCAGTGAGAGCAGCGTATCTTTTTTTTATGTGAAAAATAATGAATGTCATTTTTTGAATAAAATTATCGAATAAAACGGAGGAAAAAAGTGTCAATAGTCTTGATAATTCGTTCAGAATGAAAACCGGTTTTTTTTTTTTCTTCACCACATTGATACGTAATTACAGTTGATGAACAACATTTTTCTATACGAACTAATGTTTATACTATATTTTTTTAAGATTCATATTTTATTATCTATAATATATAACATTGGCTAAGATACTTTTAATCGATCTATTTAACAATCTAATAAACAGATGGTATAATAGGCTCTAATCAAGTAACATTTGCGACATGGATTATTCGTTTATCACATTACAGGTAAATTGACTAAGATCGTAACGTTTTTAGATCCTATGATGAACCAGGATTAATAATTTTTTACTACCACGTTAAAAGTTCCAACATCGTGATATGAACGCTGCACAGTAATCGCTATACCAAATATATATTTCGTAAAATTGACATTAATTTGTCAAAAATGGGTTCATAGTCAAAATAGTTAGATTTTGTTTTTGATGATTGATTAAGTTAGGTTTCTTTGACTTTTCTACGTTTCTAATTATCCTACTAAGTTTCAATATTCATCTAAATGTAAGATATGCACGACACAGTGACAATTATTATTACAGTCAATAAATATCCCCGTTGTTTTTCACATACGGATATAATCGCTTATGATAGAAAAATATTTTGTTGATAGTAGAGATTGAGATCAATTCTAAACATCTTATTATTGTTGATTATAGGTATCTACCTACTGAACAAATATCTTCAGTAGAACCCGTTGCGCTCCCTGCATCAAACTTGAATGATAATTGAATCAGATCGAAGAGTTAACGAATTAAACATTTCCAGCTACCCAATTATCTTGCGAAATAGATTTAATTTGGCAATTTATTTTCTTTATTTTTCTAAAATCTATAATCTGAATTATTATATTGTCTTGACTTTGTGTTTTTGTTTATACTTTCTATTCACCTAATTCTAATCTGATAAATAATCTGATATCTTATCTCAATAAACAATTTTTTTTAATCAATTTATTATGCGAACGATTGATCAAATTTTATAGATACTGTGAATATGTAACACGACAGATAGATTAAACGCCATGAATATGTCTTGCGATCCGTACGCTAGATCCCCTCTACCCTTGAACGTAAAACGGCGTGTATAAATATATCAATGCACCACTTATAATATGTAAAATCATTACGTAATACGTAACGATTTCATACTTATGGTCATGGCGTGTATATTCGCCGATTTAAGGTCATTAAATTGAATTGAACAAGTGCAACGACGTTATGTAAGGAACTGCCAATAATGCAGCTGCTATTATACGGCTAATTGAAATGCCTCTAGAATCAGAACGTTGGACAACTAGTCGTCATTGCTACCTGAGGTACTCCAAAAATTCTGTACCCAGAAAATATAGTTTTCATTAGCTAATGGAAACGAGAGAATGAAATGTACAGAGAAAAAAAAGTAATTAATACCAAACAAAAATAAAAAAACGGTTTCGTTTATCTCAGACTTATTTTCATTCTATATATCACAGAGCCTCCGCAATCTTGAAAGCAGAATTTTTCATCGCTTTATCCTTCTTACAATATCTATAATATTATTCTTCGGTTTCCATCTCAAATTTCCATGAAATTAAATAGTAGTGTGAAACTGTTGAAATACTGCTGCATTAATCCGCTAAAACTAATTAGGGGATTACATGAATATTTTTTTTTTTACTAAATGAATAAAAAATGATATAGAAGATCGAAATTATGTAGAGCGCTCAAGATCATGGAATTGATAATCGTTTGAAAACCGTTTTCAATTTTTCAATTCACCTAAAAATCACTGACCCAACAAAACAAAAAAAGAACAACAAAAAACAAAAACCTTCACCGATGTAAAGATTAGTCAACAATTTCGAGTCAATAACACCTAGTCCTCTAAATTATTCGGCCGTAAAATCTCACCGCTGTTTATGCTGATCCGATTTAACGTGCAACCTGGAATCAACGGCGCTCAAAGCTATTCCAAACTGGGCTGCGTAGTATGTAGCCATAATGATCACCTGAAACGAACAACACACAGCACTCCAAATGAATAACTAGTCGACCTACAATTAAAATATCATTAACATTTATAAATACCGGAGCATAAGGCATCGGAGTATGAAAATAATGGAATCCGAGCAACGCGTCAGATATCGCAAAAAATATACCGCCGGCGCAGCTGCACATCTTTGACCAAGTCCATAAATCCTGTTTACAAAAAGAATTCAATTTCGTTATTTAGTAATGATTAGTCATTCTATTTTCATAGAATTCTATCCACCTCGAAGAATTGCACTCTGGCTATCGCCCTCCAAGCCATAGTAGTGAGGAGTACGGTATAGGCAGGAACTCCGATCGCTAGAACGCCGTTGAGTCCCGGCATCAGTAGAAATATGACTGAATATGAATGAAAAGTTAGAAGTAAGTCAGTGCTTTCATCGGAGTTGAGTAAATGTGGATTTACGGTGCTCACCTATTGCACACATGGCGTACAATGTTCCGCCCACTATAGCGTTGATGGGAAAAAAGCCAAAGGCTCTTATGTACATGATTTGAGCGACGGCGAACATTCCCATACCTGGAATAAAACAGGAGGGCCATACCAAGAGAGCGTCTCCGATACAGCTGAATAGCAATCCGGTCAATATCCTCCGCGGAAACTTGTACCTGATAAGAAAAAAGAAAACATGTTTTATTATTATTATTAAAATACCCGCAGGTAGATTATTCGGATTGGACAAGAATTATACTCACTCTTCGGATAAATTAATACCGTGTAGGAGGATAAAAACTATCAGACTGATTATCGGCAGACATTTGAAACAGGCGGTCAACAGAGAAGGCTGCTCGGCCAATATCACAAAGTAAACGGAAACGCTTTTGAAGAATGGTACTAATTTCGGACCCACACTCTTTATCTGTAACAAAAGAATGAAAGTTTTGTGAAAGGGAATAAAAAATGGATGAAAAAATTGTTGATCAACTTTTATAATAAGTAATTGAAATGTATAAAATACAAAAACAAAGATAATATGTGCGATGGATGAATTTTACTTTTTTTTAATTCAAATATACGCGCCATTTTAATCGCGCGCATTGTTTTTCTAATCCCACAAACCCAAGTGTGTAATCTAGAAAGACTGCGCGACAATTTATACTTCCGATCTATAGATATATTTTTTATCTCTTTCATAGATAAAAACAATTTTTATTTCTTCATAGATAAACAATGCAATAACGTTCTAGTTTGGAATAAAAGAAAATATGTACAGATTAAAAAATGTTTTCAACAGTTTAAAAATTGAACAATGAGGAAATAATTAAAAAATAATATATACTTTTATAATTTGCAATTATTATTATTAAAAAATACGTTAAAATTGGCTTTACACGTTTTCACATTCATTTATGAACAGGTTTATGTTTTATATTCAGTATAATATGAATAAGTGACTAACAACGACGAGCAAAAAAAAATCTGCGTATACTTTACGGAACGTTTTTTCTTCTCTCGCATAATATACACATATACATATCATATGACCGTTATTTTCGTATACCTAACGGAAATAACTCTGCAACGAATCGTCGCGATAAAATAACAAGGCGAGTTGATTAATTTTAAATAATTATTCAACAGATTTATTTATAGAATATTTTTTATGTACGAAAATGGAAAATAAAAGAAAATAAAATTCAGGAACTTAATTCTGTAAATTTGAATAAATAAATATTGAATTTTTTTATTTCCCATCATCAACCCTTTCTTCTGTGTATCTATACATCGATAATTGAATAAAGGTGAAGCCTTTCGTACGAATAGAAATAATTATAGTACGATTATCATATTGATTTATCGAACGAATAATATGATGCGGTCGTTCGAATTTTATATTATCAGGCAACACAGGCAATTTACGTATGCAACGACTTGTGCATACGATCTAGGTGAATGATTTCTTTGTTCTTGAATAATTAATACCTAATAAAAGAACAGAATCATAGCTTTTCATGAATAATTAGCGTGAAAACCTATCGAACCTCGAACGCCGTGAATAGGTTGATCGATTTTATCATTCAGAATAAGAAAATCAAAGTAATATTAACATCAAGAAGAATCAGATATCGACGTTTGAATTTAAAAATCCAATGCGAGTGTCATCAAATAATAAACGTGAGTCTGCGAAGGAGATGTTGAACAAAAAATATTGTGTAAAACAGTAATTTCACACTCACCACTTGTGTAGTGGATGTCATTTTATCGATCCGACTAAATAACCCGAATTTATAACGGAGAAGAAAAAAAAACCGAGTTATTATTATGTTTCCCCGAACGATTTCTTTGTGTCAATAATATGTCAAAGTCAGCGTCGTCTGCTTTGTGGACGACTCCACTGGCGTGCGCGGCGTTTGTTTTCCTTTCGATAAACTAGCGCCAGGCTTATAAACCCCGGAGGTTCCCTCGCCGTAGCCACAGCCGATCAGCGATTGGTCGGATCCCACAAACGCTAAACGATTCCCGTGCGACACAGATATATATGGGGCATTCCACGCCAAATCGACCTGCGGTTGACCCTCGACCTCTCAAATCTGGTCCACGATTTTTCGTATCATTATTTCTACTCTAAATATCGAGTAGAATTATTTTGCAGATTTTTCGGTCAGGGTCATCGGGTGTTTAAAAATAAACTTTGAAAATTCACCACGCGCTCAAATTAATTTTAAAAAATATGAAAAAGATTGTAATTGCTATTGAGACTAGAAAGAATTATACAAAAAATCACGGACCACATCTGAGAGGTCGAGGGTCACCGGTAAGTCGATTTCGCATGGAATGCCCCATATGTAGACTCGGCATGCCAGCGAGTTGGTCCCGATTGAACGCGCTCGTGGCCGCCATTTTTGTAGTCTAAATCGACATTGAAGCGCGGGAGATTCAAATAGCGTTCAACTCGGAACGATTCTGAGAGAATTTAAGTCCATAACTGGATAATTAAGCGATTAATTAAATAAAAAAAACTGTTCTCCCACAATTTTTAGGGTTTGCCGCTTCACATATCACACATTTCCCCGTGTTTAGTAAACAAATGACGTCACGGTCAGATCGGACTAGAAAAATGGCGGCTGTTCACGCCAGCGAACCTTTCCCCGACTCCATAGTCCGTGGAATTCGAGGTGTGCGTAGATTCACGTTCGCGAGGAGGGTGTGTTCAGACTTCAGTCTATTTACAAATCACACACACGAGTCGCGATTGTGTTTTACGAGATATAATGATTAACGAATAGAATATAACATGTGACTTATGCTCGGTGGGTGGGTGTGTGTGTGTCCGTTGAGTTATATAGTGTCAAGTTTCCCCTCGGTTCGCAATATGGGTATATTATAATTTATACGACATAATAGGTTAAAAAACTATATTCCCCGGACCGTATAGGCAGCTAAAACCGATCCGTGGTGCATTTGGGGATAATGAATACCGAAAAAAGGTGCAGGGAATGACGTTAATCATTGATTATCGCCTGACCATGTCTCGTATACAAAGGATAACCTCAAATCGTGAAGAATTAATATTCCGATCAGACACCATCGGAAAGTCCTAACGAAATTGCAGACTATTATTCGACAATCATAGGTTAGGTGGTATCAAAAAATCAAACTTTATCATTAAACAACAAAAAAAAAAACGTGAATTTAAAAATGCCGGGAGGTTTGACCTGGTCCTCGACCTGCTGTTTGCGGTTTAAATTCAGCCCCGAGGAAATCGAGCAGCGATACAAGAGCCAGGAAATAGACAGAATGCTGGAAAAGGATCGTCAGATCCTCAGACGGCAGGTCAAACTGCTGCTGCTGGGCGCCGGAGAGAGCGGTAAATCGACGTTTCTTAAGCAGATGAGGATTATTCACGGGCTCAAATTCGAGCCTGAAGTCGTGAAGGAGTATCGTCACGTTATTTACCAGAATATAATAAAGGGAATGAAGGTGTTGGTAGACGCGAGAGACAAGCTTCACATATCCTGGCAGAACCCGAAGAACCACGACGTCGGTAATCTGCTGCTCAGAATAGAAAATGCCATGACTTTTGACGCCAAATTGTTCCAGCGCTACGTACCAAGTCTCAAAACTCTTTGGGACGACGCTTCGATTAGAATAGCTTTCGACAGACGACGAGAATTTCAATTGGTAAATATCCGAGAGTTTGTTCAAATTTTTACAGTTTTTTTTTTTTCTAATTCTTCTCATCCGCAGAGCGACTCGGTTCAATATTTCCTGGACAGTTTGGACAGAATCGCGAGAGAGGTGAGTCGCAGTCGTCGATTATTTTGTTCCATTGAATTAGTCAATTTTCTATGAAAAGATTTATTCGTTTTAGGATTACGTACCGACGCACCAGGATATATTGCATTGCAGAAAAGCGACGAAGGGAATATCCGAATTTGTTATTCAAATTAACAATATTCCATTTTTATTCGTCGACGTCGGAGGTCAGAGATCGCAGAGACAGAAATGGTACCAGTGTTTTAGCAGCGTTACTTCGATTCTATTTTTAGTATCGTCTTCGGAGTTTGATCAAGTCTTGTTGGAAGATAGGTGAGAGTTTCATAGAATCGTTTAAACGAGATTTCCGGCCTTTTTTTATTCCTAATTAACGTATGATCTTCGTTTTTTCTCTTCCAGACGGACAAACAGACTCGAAGAATCGAGGAATATATTCGACACGATAGTAAACAACGTAATTTTCACCGAAGTATCGATAATTTTATTTCTGAACAAAACTGATTTACTTGCGAAAAAGGTCAAGTCGAACGATACGGACTTGAGTTCGTATTTTCCAAATTTCAAAGGCGATCCACATTCCATAAACGACGTTCAAAATTTTATATTAGATATGTTCACGTCCGTAAAAAGAGATCCGAGGAAAAAGATATTTCATCATTTCACGACTGCCGTTGATACCGAGAATATTAAAGTGGTCTTTAACGCTGTAAAAGAAACGATACTATCCAGAAACTTGGAGGCGCTCATGTTGCAAAATTAATATTACTCAGAGCTAGATTTATAACGAAGAGGAAAACGCTGATACATATTCAAACGATTGACGCCACATTTCAACCGAAAAATTGAAGACTCTTACATTCCAATGACACTAGGGTCTAGTGCATATATCCCAATGTTCAGAGGTTCAAGAAAATATCAAATTTCTCATCTTGTAAATAAAGTTATCGGAAAACGCAGTTTTTATACTAAATGACAATCATCGATGTTACAAAATCAGCTCTGAAAAAAGGGGAGAAAAAGAAAATAATGTGCGATATACGTACTCGAACGTATGTAACATCACATTAGAAAGAATGTAATTGATCTTTATAAACATCAACGAGCCTTTAACCATTGTACGTACCTAGTATTAGGATTAAGATTCGTATATACATACGTGTAAATACTTAGGATGCCTTTTATACATAGACTCAGCGTACTCGCATACCTATGTATATCGGTATGCGTTCGTATTTTTGTATATAAAGATTACATATACTCATGAATAGGTTACACGCAACGATACGATGAGATCGCCTTACGTATTGAACCAAAGTAATAGTAAAGGAAAAGTCAAGCTGTTTATCGAATTTTTATTTTATTTTATATATTATACAATTATCATGTTTGTTTTTGTCGACGGATATTTTATTCGATAATGATAGTCTATAAAAATGAATACAAGATATTTGATTATTTCAATGAATCGGATTAACAAAAAGAAAAAAAATTATTATGATACGAATAAAAATACGACGACGGTTATTAGACTCTATTAATACGTCCCCGAAGTCATATCATTTAATATTAGTTGTGCGACAAGGTTGAAAAACATCGATTTAAAATGTGAAATTGGTTAGTGAGCTACGTCGTTCTCTAAAAGGCACGAGACAAAATTTGGATACTGTAGATTTAAAGAAGAAGAGAAGATTTTTATCAATCAGAAGATGATTGCAGCATCGCGTGCTGTTGTATATTTTTGTATCCACTGATGCGAAATCTATAAATCATAATATTCATGAAGATTGTTTGAACAAATTAATGTTTTTAATGTGAATGCGTGTTTATATTTGAATAGATAGATCTAATAATGACCCAACTAAAAGGAAAAAGAAAGAAATACATAGTATGTAATAAAATGTATTACGTGCTTTTTTAATATAATTGTTGAATGATTTTTTGATACTAATATTCCAAGTTGGCGGAGAAAGAAAACTAAGAAGGATTGTTATTTTATTGTACATGAACTGAATAATTTTTTTCAGTATTTTATTACACCTAACGATTGTATATTAATATAATATTTCAAAATGTTTTTTTTTATAAACGACCAAAATGGACTGTATATCTTTTTTAATAAGAAAACAAAAAAATACAATTACAAATAATATTCAAAACGAAGGCATCATCCTTTCACCCCAATTTTTCATTCTTCTTTGCTCACTTTAATTTTTTCACATTTTATGATTCCACGAGGTTTTGCGGAGGTAAAAGATTATAAATAATAAAAGATACTAGAAGCTTCCCTGCTTTCCCCAATGAATATCATATTGATGAGAAACTAAAATATAAATTAATTAATGCATATCCTGATTGTAGCTTTTTTATCATTTTTTAATCATTCTCATTTCGCTGAATTTTAATCACAGCTGTAAATTCTTGTTGATTGTTGATTGAATAAGTTCTGATTATCGTTATAATGCATGACATATAATTTGAACGTACAGTACCTATAATCTAAAACAAAAAATTATATATGCCGACTGAATATTATAAATATGGCTATAAATTTTATAATTTTATAATTTTTAAAGTGAATTCAATCCGAGTGGAAGAAACTGCAGTTGGTATAACAAAAAATAAAAAAAGGTACATACATACCTGTGTTAAACAATTGTAATTTCCTCCCTGCCGTCCTGCGTACAAATAAGAGATAGAGGCGCCTGAACGTATGCAACCTGCGAGACTCTCGTGCTACGATTATTGGAGCTGTTGATTTTTTGTTTGTCCACTTTTCTTCACACCGAACGCAACGCAGGAAACCACTGAAGGATGACTCAGGTGTTTGCACGATTTCTACAAGTTATATTTCGGAGGAATTGACGTACCGCGAATTCCAACCCCTTATTTATCAAAAAATTCGCGAGAGGCTCCCGAAGAATGTCAATCTTTGAACTTAGTTTTTGCGACTTCTGAAACGTTTTTATTCGAAACGGAAAAACAGTTTTTGCCACATATCTCCATGAATATGAGTTTTCTGGGGAAACATGTGTTCGCCAAAGTTGTAGGTCAGCTTTCAAGACACATGTTATCGGTCCGATACATTTTGGCGCTTATCTGCGTAGTTTTTTTTCTTTCGAACATTTGAGCACCTGAAAGACATGGCTTCCGATTTCCGATCGAAAGTTTATAAATAGTCTGAGTACTACGTTGATCGGCTCCTTCTGAAGAACCCGTCAAAACTCCACATAAAAAATTGATATTAAACAAAATTAATCTACGTTGATAGGGTGAAAAACTGAATTTTCAAAGGATCTCGGTGCCTATTCTCCATGACCGGCTTCTACTTTCGATTCAACGTTCAAAAATGGTCTGAATTCTCGTTTGCCGCGTAAGCAGGCTCGAAGTTTATCGTGTTCTACCTTATCGACAGAGTCGTCGGGTCGACTTAAGCTCCTCCAGATCGCGACTGGTCACTGGTGGCTTGAATTTCAGATAAGACAGATTTCTGTGATATGAACCACGATACGAACCAACGGCTGATGAGAGTTGAGACGACACACCCACAGCCATCCGTTGTACTTTTTGTACGTCAATAATAAAAATAAAAAAGGCATGGTTTGGCTGAAGGTAATCTCGTACAATTATAATGACAAATAATCACAAACACTTTTCAGGGGATTCCTGGGAGCGCCGTGAGTGGTTGAACATTGCTAAGAAATCCCCCGTTGCGCTCCCCCCCCCCCTCGCTAATTTTTCATCTACGCCGTATTGCCGTAAAATCACCCGACCTTTGGGGCGGCGTGTGACGTGTGTTCGTTACTGAAATGTCGGGCGTAACGACCCGATCTGAAATAAGGTTCGAGGTCAAAACACGACTCATTATTAACTAGTGTACCCTAGCTCGCGGACTCTATTCTAACCTCTTCGATTGACAGTCAGTCAGACAGTGAAGCGACTGCATCGTCAGCTGATCGAGACACATAAGCGTATTTACCTACGTCATCGTCTCTCCGCGAAGCAGACTGAAGGGTTTCGTTCAATTTATCACATTATATTCCTCGCTTCGTTACTAGGAATTGAGTCAGTCGTAATTATCAACCATGGCGAGTGTCGGGCGAGCGGAACAATACGATGATTGGAAAAAACGGGTGAGTTATTAGACTCTGGGCAAAATCAAACTCAATCCTACGCATTTTTCTATTTTTTTCCCTAATATTTACTACAGGCGTTTCTCGGAGCCCTTCCCCACGGCTTTCTTAGAGTCGAGGAGAGCCCTCGTCAACAACAAGAGGCCGCCGATCAACAGGCTGCCCTAGCATTGCAGCACCATCTCCAAAGCGCTCCGCCAATGGTCGCTGCTCGTATGGGAAGACTCAGCGTCACAATTACTCAGGTAACGTATTTGGCTTTCGGGCGATCCGTGGATCGAGGGGAATGGTTGTTGATTTTTTCAGAAATGTCTGTTCGTTCGGTGTACAGACAAAATTCCAGATAAAATATGCAAGACTGTGAGAATTATTAATTTTTACACTTTTTCCTGTTACGACATGAGCTTTTTTTATCCCAAATATCGAAACTTTCAAAATTGAATTATTCCTACATTTTTTAATATCAAATTGGCTCAGTTTAAAGTCCCAAAGAATCATTTGAGTAACTTTTTTTCTTGTTTTGTGTTTAATGATAGGCATTTGGTGAAATTTAAATATTTTTTCCTCACCTGTTCTGAACTTGAAACAGCAAATAATTGTAAAATTTGTTAATTTCAGGCAAAACTAGTCAAGAATTACGGCATGACGAGAATGGATCCGTACGTAAGACTCAGAGTTGGTCATTCGATCTATGAAACACACACGGCGACTAATGGAGGAAAAAATCCACACTGGAATAAAGTTTTGCAATGGTATTATTTTGGTGTATTAAATATCGCAAATACGTCGCGTACGAATATAACAACTGATTATTTAGTACAAAAAAGAAACTGATCCAGATAAGGAGATAATCATTCATCGATTCTGCTGTATCGTCGGATTTCAATTGAATTTAGAAGATCTAAAAGCTTCTCAAAGAATCCAAAGATTTTAAAAGGTTTCAGGAAGACTGTCAGAGATTTTGATAGATTTGAATTTTTTTTTCAGAGGTTTAAATAAGAATTTCGAAAGGTTTCTGAAAGATTTTCAAAGATTTAGAAATACCACTTGGATAATTGTTTGAATATTTCAGCTATCTTCCACCCGGAGTGACGCAAGTGTACGTTGAAATATTTGACGAGTGTTCGTTCATGATGGACGAACTTATAGCGTGGGGTCACATAGAAATTCCACCTCAAGTGATCCAAGGAGGAGAGACTCACGAGGACTGGTATCCACTGAGTGGAAAACAAGGAGACAATCAGGAGGGAATGATCAACGTTGTTCTCAGTTATTCGGTAATCTCTCGCTCTTTTTTTCCCTCAATTTCAAATCATTCAAACCTGATTATCTCGGATAATCAATTTGAAAATTATCTGTAATTCTTTTTTCTATTTATATGTACCAAAAACTATTGTTCAGACCATGTTATTCATCGAAAATAAACGTTTGTTTATTTTTCAGGCAACCACAGGAAATCCGTATGTAGCTTCGATACCACTAATGGTTCCATCGACTAACATGTATGGCCTGCAGCCATACGCGCCGGTCAGCGTGTACACAGCTCCACCTGTTGTTGCTTCAGCTCCGATTGTGGATCCGAGTTTGAGGGTGAACCCGGAAGTTGAGTTAAAACAGGTAAATATAGCGTCGAACGATTGGAGAGAAACGTTAAGTAAAAAAAAAAAAAAAATATGTATTTCAATGATTTTTTCTTCCAGCTCGCAGAAATGTTTCCGAACATCGACCACGAAGTTATTAAATCCGTGTACGACGCTAACCAGGGAAAAAAGGATGTTACCGTAAATTCATTGCTTCAAATGTGCGAATAATAATTAAATAACATTAATCAAACCGCGCGGTGGTCATATCTATAATTAATTAATTGCCATATCTGTATTTTCTGCTGAAATGTATTCCAGTTTTGATGTAATATACTTATAAATTATTATAATCGTTATAAAGGCTTAGTATTTTTTTTTATGTTTCTCTTCTGGTTAAAAACAGCGAATATTACTAAGTGGCTCAATTACCCCAAACTACGTATATTAATTCAGTTGTCACAATCTTTCTTCCACTTTTACGAGCGATATTATATCAGTCATTGATAAAAATCCTCTAAATTCGTACTGTACATTATATATACGTAAATGTTTATATTGTAAATAACTACGGTTCGATAATTGGACCCAAAAATCAAGTATTCTGGCCTTTTGTTTGTCAAAGAGATAAAAAATTTTATCAAAACGTGACTTGAAATTTGATTCATGTTAGCGAATATCAATAATTCAGAGAGCGAAGCTGATTTTTATACATCGAAAAATTATTTTTAATTGGAATGTAGATTTTGCCGATACACTAGGCTTACGATATGATTAGATATACGTGTATTTACGATTTACTTTCCAATTCTTATTCAGGCTTAGGCATATTTCAACCTGAACTGTGGGATCATAACATACATAATTAAAGAATATTAATAAAAAATTATAAAAATCAACACGTTTTTTAAACATATATTATATCCTTATCCAAAGAAAAAAGAAACTACCCTCCCTAAGAATAAATTAAAATCCTGTATCCATAATTTCTGATGCTATTTTCCTGTTTCTGGCTAATAATTCAGACTTCATACTCCGAATATGAGCGATTTTTCATTCGGTTAAATTCGTTATTGCCTGGAAATTCAGCACGACCACATATAGAAGTAGGTGCTCTGCCAGTGAGGTAGATATTTGATAATCGGTTCAGCTATCATTCTAGCCAGCGGTACGTTCCTAGAGAATAGTTTCAACAGCGCGTGGATCTTTGCTCTACTATAATTATCGTAAAACGGTGATCGAAGAAAGTATAAAAGCAGGGCGACTCGTCTTCGCGAAATTTCTTCAAACTCTTCTTTCCTGAGCGAAGAACTCTTCGTCTCCGCATTGTACAAATTAAGGCTGAAAAAGAAGAAAAGCCAACAAATTCAATTATCCTGACCCTAAAAATCCTGAACTCGGTTTTACCTCGCCAGATCTATCACAAGAGACAAGAACCACGGCTTCCAGTGCTTCTGTCCGCTCACGGAAACACAGCCCAAGTGTAGAAGCGGTTTTACGATATACAGAGTCTGCAAAAATGGCAAAGGACGTATGTTTAGTATTCGAATCGATCATTTTTCATCAATCGTTGACGAACCTCCGCTAAAATCAGCTTCTTCCTGGGCGTAATATCGACGGGATTTTGTCCTTCCTCGATCCCAATCGGCGGCAAGGGAGCCCAAGATCTGTACTGAGAATATCCGCCAGAATTGACCTTGCGGATGACTTTCTTTGACCGTTTTAGAGAAAACCCGTCACTCTCAACGGCTTCTGGGTTCTCAGCTAGTTTATCACGCTTCAATGGCGGAATCGGAGGACTCTGTGTCACTCGTTCCTTGAAACAGTGAACCAGCAGAAGTCTCATCACCGTTCTGGAGCAAAAACGAAAGAAATTTGATTACAAAATTAGAATAAAAAGATATTGAAACGGGAGTCTTTCTTCTAGTATAAATAACTGCGCACTTGAAACTCTGAAGTATTACGACGATCATCCATTTCCCAGCGTCGCCCCAAAGTTTTCTGGCTGATATTTCGAGCAGAACTTCAGAGTACTCCAAGACCGTGAGCCAGATCCTGATCTTGGATTGATATTTGGGAAGTTCAGTGCCGATTGGCAAATTGGCGTTGATCAATCTGTCATTGAACAAGACGAGCAAATTTGACATTGAATAGACGAGCTCAGACATGAGCGTAGAGTTGTTTATCCTTCCTGTAGAAAACAAATGTTGTTCAAAAAATGTATGATCGCAGGGTTCAGGGTTTGAGTTGGAGATACGAACCGGCCGTGAAGTACGATAACCATTTTACCGTGCTTTCGATGTCCCCGACCAGCTGAGGATTCGAAGTTACCCACTTTTTATACTTTTCGAAATAGTTAAGAACCACGTTAAAACTAGGCGACGGCATTTTGTTCGTTCGGTAGAAAAATAGACTACGATGGATATTTAATATCGAATCAAAAGCCGCCCTGCATCGTAGTTTATTTACGAAATAGGCTATACGAGGTTAGGTTCGTTTATTAGTCAATAAATTCTTCAAACTGGTTCGGTTTAGGCTATCGTTCACCGTCCGTGATGAGAGATATTCAATATTCACTATTTCGTCTCGGGCGAACCGCGAACGGTGATAAAAATTTCAACAAGTGGTCATAAGAAATCGTTGTCACTATCCGAAGGCTGCGAGGTGACAGTGGTCCCAAGTAATTAGCATCTCCGATCGTCCGCGTCCTTCAAATTCATCGCATCAACGATTACGACTGTTGCGTAATTATACAGAGAATATTGAATACTCGTGTGAAAGCCGACAGTGACCCAGAGAAAATATACTGCATCAATAATAATATTAGAAACTATCGTATCATCATCGTGACATCGTGCCAATGTGGATGTGTGTGTGTCTTCGAAAGGCGAAAATCGAAGATTATCGTCGCGGTGCGACTCAGTGCCGGCAACTTGACGAAAACAAAAAAATCGTCAAAAGTCGCGGGAAATTCGATTTCCGGATTGTATCGCTTGAATTCTCCTCGATTGTAGGGATTTTAATGTAAAAATCGATTACAAACATCGATAACTTTGTAAACGAAACATCGACACATCGATGAATCGGTGCATGGAATATAAATGAGGAATTATTGCGACAAAAAAAACCTGTTCATTTTCATAAGCCAATTTTTTATTGAATATACACATTATTTACAATATTCCCATCTTCACGTGTCGTTCACTGTTATTGAAGCGATAAAAATCGATTTTTCCGATGTTGAATAAAAAGAATCGCGGGATATCGATAAATCGAATAGTAAGAAATATCGACAAAAATTAATCGATTAGTCAGAGAAAAATATCGACACACTCGATTAATCGAAAAGTATCGCCCGTTCCTTCTCGATTGAAAAACAAATGTTTCTGTCTGAAGTAGTGGAATAATTACTTAAGTGCCAGTCCTCTTGTTTTCAATAAATTAAATATCACTAATTAAATAAAGTGCTTACTGCTGAAGAACCAATATGTATCAAAATATCCTTTTAACTGTAAATCTCATGAAAAATATGTCGGCAACCAGAGTATCGATACACCGATGTATCGCTGTGTGAAGTATCGATACAAAATATCGATATTTAAAAACAAAAGTATCGATACTCTTGGTGTATCTCTAGCCTGAGTTATACACACAGCGCATCGCGTCACGCGTCATGACGGTTGGCCAATCAACAAGCTGACCTTCTTCTAGATTCTTGGTAAAGCTGTTCTCCCATAGGTAATTCCATATGACGCGTGACGCGACGCGCTCTGGCTCTGTGTAACTGAGCCCTTAAGTTTTCGTTTTATCGGGTTTGCGACGTGCGAACGCACGCGGCATACCGGCATTCCTCTGAATTTGGGTCGTCGAGTAGGGGGACGACAGAGAGACGTATGGTCGGCCTGTCAACGTCAAGGGGGTTGGAAATTGGGAACGTCGACGCGGCAGTAGGGTAAACACATTTTTACAGACAGATGGTCGTGTGGAATAAATCTGAAAACTAATAATATCACAGAATAGGGGTGTGAAGGTAATTCGGAAGCGTCTGATAACGGGAATTACTGTAAACTATCACATATTCTCTCTGCTCAAGTTATACTGAATTAGGTTACATACGCGTCGATGACAGTTCCGCTCTGTACAGGTACCGTCATTACACATATTCACCTCTTTCTTTTTCTTCGTCAATATTCATATTCGATTCTGTATTTAATGTTTGCACAGGTTGAACCTGTTTGCCAGCACAGTTTTATTTATATCAACCATTTTCTTTCCAATTGTTGACATACGTCACTTGGATACAGGAAATTAATGTATTGACAATGTTATTCGAAATCATCTTAGATTTCGAAACATAATTTTTCACAGATTATAGATGATCGATCATCCCTATATCTATAGTCTGATTCACTTTTCAGGTATAAATCATCGCGATGATTCGCTGACAAATCTGATCTGATTTTTATCTAAGAATCGAAAAAATCGTCGCTTGGAAGACCGAAAAAAAATGACAAAATCATCAGGTATAAATTTGTTCAATGTTTATTAATTTTACCACTCATACGACATCATTTATGTTATTTCAGCTAACTATATAAAATCGGAATGATTTTATCGCTATTAAAAATATTCGGTTTCCTTATTAAAAATATTGACAATAATTCTGTGATAATATAATCATTTTTCAAACTGGCATTCAATTGGACAAAACTACAAAATGCAAGGAACATCCTGTTCCAGGCCAGGCCAGTTCATAATTTATCTCAAATTATCTATACCGACAAAATTGTGGTCGCTGTGATAAATTTGAATAGCTCGTTTAATTATCAGACAGAAAAAATTAGAGCCACGCTCCATTTCTCATTGACGGATAAATTTCAAACACCTTTCATGTCACATGGCGCGATAAAGTTAATAAAAAATTGTTCATTCGTGAATTTCAATTTCACAACTAATCGCATAGCTTCTATTGTGAAACTATAACGAAGCATGGCTATAAATAGACGCTGAACTATTGCACCAGTTTATTTTAAAACGGATATTGGGATTAATTGAGCGTATTTTTCTGTTATCTCAGGTAATCCCCAATTTTTGAAGTACGTCAGCTTAGTTACGCTCACTTTGCAAAATGCTGTGCTGGGGCTCAGCATGCGATACGCTCGGACGAGGTCCGGGGACATGTTTCTATCATCCACAGGTGAAAATAAAAATTCAACTTCAATTTTTCTAAATTCAGAATTTTGTTAAAAAGTTTACATTATTAGGGACGGGCCAGAATTCCAAACAACGATTCGCCGAAAGGCCATAATTCCGAATTTAAAAGTACCAAAAGGCCATAACTCCGAATTTACAAGTACCAAAAGGCCATCCGAATTTAAAAGCACCAAAAGGCCATAACTCCGAATTTAAAAGTAAAGAAAGGCCATAACTCCGAATTTAAAAGTACCAAAAGGCCATCACTCCGAATTTAAAAGTGAAGAAAGACCATAATTCCGAATTTAAAAGTACCGAAATAATATTTTGCACGGCTTTTTTCCATCAAGCATTTGGCAAAAACGTACAAAACTCTCATTCGCTACTTTTTAGTCGGAATTATGCCTTTCTTTACTTTTAAATGCGGAATTATGGCCTTTCGGCGCATAATCGTTCGGAATTCTGAGCCCATCCCGTTGAATTATCTGATCTTTGCTCCACTTCACCGTTTGACGCCTTTTAATTAACACCTAGTTGCTAACCGAGGTCCGTTTCCTTCCTAGCGCGGACTGAACATTGTAACGATGAGATTACCCTGAATATTTTTTTTCTCTGCACAGCTGTTGTCATGGCGGAGGTCGTGAAGCTTGTTACATGTCTGGTTTTGGTGTACGTGGAGGAAGGAGGTTTCAGAAAATTTCTTCACTCTCTCGACACCACGATAGTGAAGCAGCCTCTGGATACTCTGAAAGTCTGCGTGCCATCGCTCGTTTACATTATTCAAAACAATCTTTTATACGTTTCTGCTTCTCATCTGGACGCAGCGACTTATCAGGTTTATAAAAAAATTAGATACTTTCGACTCGATCGGAAACACGAGAAACTAGTAATTCAATAATTCTTCCCATATTCCAGGTAACTTATCAGTTGAAGATCCTCACCACAGCTTTTTTCGCGGTATTGATACTGCGAAAGACTCTTCGCACCGTTCAGTGGGGAGCTTTGGTCCTCCTTCTGGGGGGTGTGGTTCTTGTTCAATTGGCCGAGCGAAGTCCGAGCGCAGTTTCATCGGGGACGGAGCAGAATCAGTTGATCGGTTTCTCGGCTGCTTTGACCGCTTGTTTCCTGTCCGGTTTTGCCGGAATATATTTTGAAAAGATTTTAAAAGGTTCAGACATCTCCGTCTGGATGCGAAACGTCCAGCTCAGTTTACTTTCTCTACCGTTTGGACTGTTCACTTGCTTCTTGTACGACAACGCGTTGATCAGAAGCCAAGGTTTCTTCTTCGGTTACGACTGGTTCGTTAATTATCTGGTCGTTCTTCAGGCCGGAGGCGGACTAGTCGTTGCCATGGTCGTCAAGCATGCGGACAATATTTTGAAGGGTTTTGCTACTTCGTTAGCCATTGTCATATCCTGCGTCGCTTCTATTTACTTGTTCGCATTCCACTTGACTTTCCAATTTGCCGCCGGTGCTGCTCTGGTTATATGTTCCATCTTCATGTACAGCCATCAGCCTAGGGGCTCTACTCCGGAGACCTATTCGCGCATCAATAAAGTGTGAAACATGAGAACTTAGGAATTATATCAATTTAGGAATTAACGAATTAATTGAAAGTCTTGGAGTTTATTTCGATCGAAGAGACAATATTTAACGTCATTTTTCTACATATAACTGAAAACAAATTCTTATTTTTTGTTTCAAAGTGAAAAAAAACACGAAAGTTTCATATATATATATTATTTTATTCAAATTCGATTTTCGTTACTATACTTTGAGAATATTTGTTTTCGTCTATGTTGCCATAGGAATTTGAATCCAACAATGTTATTTCCGTAATGACAATTATCGACAATGTGAAAAGAAAGAAAAAAGTGCCACGTTATTTCAGTACAAATACGATCATGATTCGTAGCTAAAGTTCGTTCAATAATAATTTACTACGTATCGTACTGTGAGCACTTTGATAAAATATGATCGAAACGCATATAAAAAATGTTGACTAATACGCTCCAATAGCGAGTAATAAGTACCTCGCAACTATTATGGGAGGTAAAAAGTTTGATACTATAAACCTATGATATTAACTCTTATTTTTCTTCAAATAACAAAAAAAGAGAAAAAAAAATTAATAAATTATCAAGATACTTGAAAACTCGCTGATGATTACTTGTAGACGATTACAAGTATGATTATCAATTCTACTACTATAGATTATTTATAACATTTTTGCTAGACATTCGTAGTTTCTTCCTCTTCTCTGTTTCTTCATAGCTCTCAAAATAATCAAAATAACATTCGACGATACGAAAAAGACGTTGAATACCACTTGAAACCTTTTTTTTTTTTGTAGTAATTAGATTATTTTTATTTGCAGGTATCAAATCTCAACACATTTAGGTTTCTTTTTCTATTCCAAACTTTAGCTTCTAACTAATTCTAGACGATTGTTTAATCTAGTTTTACAACGTTATCGATATATATTTTTATAGTCGGGGGATAATATACATGTTATATATTTTTATATAACTAATTGATAAAATACGACTGTAAATAGCTACATAATACCTAGATAATAATCAATTTCATGTTAACGTGTCAAGTCTAATGTCTAATTTTTGTGTAACGTGGATTTATTGTTAAAACAATTTTCTTGTACTTAATTTAATTATAAGATTCAAATAAAGAGCAATTTTTATCTAATTCATTCAAGAATATTTTTCATCTTTTCATTTACCCTAAATAAAAACAATTTCAAGGCGACGTAACTCCGCTACACCGCGATAATAAATCTAGTAAAATCTGTGTCAATCATAATTAGTTACTTTCAAATCTTGATTGTTACATTGCGTTCGATTATCAAGTCGATTCAGAATCTAAACAACCAATCGAATCGATTCATTTGAGTGAACCGCAAGCAGTCCTGCCAATCGTCGCAGGTACAAAATTGGTTCGAAAAAAGACACTTTTTAGTTATTTCGGGTTCAAAACAGTCGATGAACCCTTAAATAACACGAAATAAGATCCTTCGAAGAAGATATGGTCTAATATTCCTAGATAATTGTTCATTTCGAACGAAATATGCGACTTGGTATTATCGATGAATTTTTATCACGTTGGTAGAATCGTCAACAAGTGGTTTCTGCTACCAGCACACCGCACATCGGCACTTGACAATTTCCATATCTGATCGTGCCTCTTGCGGTCTGTTGGTTTACAAAAATATAATAAGACTCGAACGAAATGAGCGAGCCGCAGTCGAAGAAAACCAAGATGACGAGCTCGTTGGACCAGCTGAAGGCTCTGACCACGGTGGTCGCCGACACTGGCGATTTCCAAGGTGAGAATAACATACCTACCCTGCCTCTATCTCCACCATCGCGACACCGACACACGTACACTTTTTATACCTTCAGATAATGCGATACTCTCGGTATCTCTGTCGTCACCGGTCGACGGGTCAACGGGGACAGTGATTTGCTATTTTCTACGATTAGTCGATAAATTTGAACGATTCGAAAAACACGAGGTCGACTCGCCTTCGATCGACATCTGCGTGCTTCGTTTATTCGAAAATCGTTCTAAAAAAAAATATTCAAACACCGTGTAGAAACAGTTTGTTATTATTGAATAAAAATATTACAGAATATTGAATATTTTAATATTCAATATTCCTCATATCACACTAAGATCTCGTTTATGACGTATCGGATTATGTACAAAAAAAAAAAAAAAACAGGCGTCAAAACTAAGGATTACGGAAAACCGCACGTTGTTAATGCAAATATGTACGTAACGGAAAGTCCATAATTATGCAAACTCTTATCTGACTGTGAGAGGCTGTAAAAAAAAACGTCGGAAGAAATGCTTGACCTCTAAATGACATATGATCGAATTTTGCAGAGTCTTTGATACTCGGCAGCGTATTGAAGCCTTTATATATCGTTTTAACACTACAATTACGAAATATGATGATTATCAATGATCTAAATCTGGGAAAAGGGAATTAATTATGTTTGGATGGTTCTTACTGTTGATACATCGCAAACTAAGCAACGTTTTGCTGAAACTTGTTCATTTGTTTCACAAACAGCTATGGAACAGTTCAAACCCACGGATGCAACGACTAATCCATCCCTAATTCTTGCCGCTGCTAATCAGAAGAAATATGCTCATCTACTGGACAAGGCTGTACAGTACGGAGCTAAAGTTGGAACGTGAGTTGGGAACTGATATTTTCTTACTTATCGTTAAATCGGTTCAATTTCAGGGGTTTCAGCAACTAAAATCGCTATTTGAAACGCAGATAACTGGCTATTTTACCCCTGAGTTTGTTCGGTATACAAAAAAGATTGATTTACAATTTTCAGAAACCTTGCGGAACAAACGGACGCGGCTATCGACATGACCTGCGTCCTCTTCGGTCAAGAGATTCTGAAGATCGTGCCTGGAAGAGTATCAACCGAAGTCGACGCCAGACTTTCGTTCGACAAGGAGGCCAGCATTGAGAAGGCAAAGAAGTTAATCGCCCTCTACGAAGATGCTGGAATAAGCAAAGAACGTGTCCTCATAAAGCTGGCCTCTACTTGGGAGGGGATTCAGGCAGCCAAGTGAGTGATTCTAATCGGCGACATTCAAGAATCTAAGATCCAACTAATAAACACATGTCTTGTTCATCTTCAGGGAACTTGAACAGAAGTACGGAATTCACTGCAACTTGACTCTCCTGTTCTCTTTCGGCCAAGCAGTTGCCTGCGCAGAGGCTGGAGTTACTCTGATCTCTCCGTTTGTCGGCAGAATTCTCGATTGGTGGGTTTTTCCGCCCGATACACATATGAATACGTTTAATTTGACGACACGTATTATTTTCAGGTACGTCGCGAACACCGACAAGAAATCGTACCCAGCCAAAGAGGATCCTGGAGTTGTTTCCGTGACTCAGATATACAATTACTACAAGAAGTTCGGGTACAAGACCGTCGTGATGGGAGCTTCTTTCAGGAACGTCGGTCCGTATGGCTTACAGATGATTCAGTCACCATCAAGAATGTGATAAATCGATCTGTGGATGGCTAATTGTTTCCATTTGGAATATTTTCCAGGTGAAATAACGGAATTAGCGGGCTGCGATCTCTTGACGATCAGCCCCAAGCTGTTGGAGGAATTGGAGAAGAGCAACGAGGTTGTGAAGCCGGTATTGAATGCTTCATCCGCGAAGAAATCTGACCTCGAGAAAATAACCATCGACGAATCAAAGTTCAGATGGTTATTGAACGAGGATCAGATGGCAACCGACAAGCTGTCTGACGGTATTCGAAAATTCGCCGTGGACATGCGTAAGCTCGAAAAGCTCCTGCAGGATAAACTCCGAGCCTGAATTAATTCCATATAAATATAAGCATGTTGATCAAATGATGTATTGAAGTGTTGTAAATAGAAATCGTGAATTTCTAAATATTTTTTTTACGTTTCATTCCCGATTTTAAAATACGATAGGTATCGGTGCTTGTGTTGAAAATAAATTCATAATAAAGTCGTATCTTATCTATGTTGAAACGTTATTCAATTTTTGAACACATTTTCAACCTCCATCCAATCACTATCATCAGAATCTAACTGTTCGAAAGATTGTCGAGGTAAATCGCCAGCGAGATCGATATCATCCACTGTCTCATACAGGGTGGCTCATTCCATATGTCGAGAATGGGAGGAGCTTAAAGTGGCAGATGTAGATTCGACGTCGAAAACGCATTTCGAAGCCTGGATTTAAAAAAAGTCAAAATCACCGAAAGTCGTTTTTGTGACTTTTTTGGAAGATTTTTTTTTCTGTCTATGGTGCAAGAAATAAAATCTACCGGTAGACCGATTTTAGTTTTTCTGGTTTCAAACCGTTCAGTAAACAGGTCTTTTTAATATGAACACAGATCTTTTGCATAACTTTATTTTTACTCGATTCATCATGACAAGTAACGCATGAAGACAGAAAAACGATATTTTATTCTAAAAAATGATGAATATTTGGTACGATTTTGATCGGATCAAGAAGTTCTCTGTTCATTTTGAGAAGGCCTCTTTACTGAATAGTTTGAGACCAGAAAAACTTTAATCGATCCACCGATAATAGATTTTATTTTGTGCATCTTAGACAAAAATAATGTGTTTCCAAAATCGTGTGAAAAACATTCTAGAATATGAAAAATGCTTTATTTTTTTGCAATTTCGAGGTGTATGTCATGTCACTTCAAGCCCCTCCCATTCTCGACACATGGAATGAGCCACCCTGTATTATCCCTGTAATTTGAATTCTGAATTCAACTATAATTCCTGGATTCGTTCTTCGAAGATATCAGAGTCGAATGAAGTGGAATATACTGAAATGAGTCAATGCTAGCTGATACGAAATTAACTCTGTTTTATTAATTACAGTCTGGAATTATTGAAATTAAATCACCCAGCTGGTGAATGTCTCATGTGCAGGTTTCGTCTTACGTAATAACGCGTCGTTTGGACGTAAGTTCAATTGAAGACGTAACAAACCCGGATATAACACATCAGTGTCATATAGACTCAAGCTTGACGTTGTTCTAGCTGGGAATCGTTGATCAACCAAGTATAAGCCGCGTCACAGGAGCGAAAAAGAAGATGATAGCGAAATTCCGCATGAAATTCTGAACACATACATCCCAAAATATCTTTGTTTTACGCAACAATAACGACAAAATCCTTGTTCCTAACTAAAATGGTAATTGCCGCGACGACAGTTCTTTTATGGTTACCCAAATTTATATCCATTGTTACGGTTGTACCCGCAATAATACACCGAGACATTCATAATAAACATGTTTCAAGTCGAACTGCTCATTTCAAAAAGCGCCTGGTCATATCGACGATGCAGCCGTGTTTACACCGCCAGAAAGCATCGGTAACTAAGATTGCTTCAATGAAAATCTGTAATACCGACGTGAAATAATAGTCCGTGAAAAGGTGAATATGATCTTTCTATCTTTCCAACACTACCTACCAATATAATAGTTATTTGTGTATCAAGGGCAGAAAGTACTATTTTTCCGAGTGTGCCTTTGGCGGCACGAGCCGAAGGCGAGCACACTAGCCAAAATAGTATGCGCCCGTGATGCACACGATGTTTTTCTCATCACCTGGTCTGCAGAAATGCCTCTTTTTAGACCCAGTGAGCGGGCGGAAAACTGGATTTTGCGCCCTAGGGCAGGAAAAAGTCTCTTTCGCCCGCTTCTAGCGGGCGGAAAAAGACGTTTCCGCCCGAGGGCGAAAATATCTGTTTTCCGCCCGAGGACGAAAATATCTGTTTTCCGCCCGAGGACGAAAATATCGGTTTTCCGCCCGCTCAAGAGATATGAAAAGTGGCATTTTGCGACCGGGTGTGAGAAATAAATATAAAGCTGTTACGCAGCGCCATCCTTCATCATTGAATGAAGTTTGAATTCAGCTGAGTATGCACAGATAGCGATGATGAGAGGGGTTCGAGGCACAGTTCATCTCTGCTATTGCTCACCGTCTACGATATACGCGATGGTCATCATGCGTATGGTAACAATATCTCATCACCCGTGCTGGCCACGTGTCGAGACTGAGGTCTACGAACACTGCGTACGACGTCATTTGAAGTGGTTAAACTCGTCGATACACAGTTGAGATTTATTTCTCCCACGAGACATTGAGCTTCCAAGTACATTCGAGTGAGGAAGGAAGGCTGCTTATACGGCTAGAGAAGGCAAGAGTTTGATCGGGTTGTCGAAGTGACGTCGCGCGAGTTGCCAGATACGTAGTTCAGCACGTCGTTCTATACAAGTAGAAAAATGTCTGTGAATAACCCGAAGGATAGAGCTAGTAGAGTAATTATCCTGGACGGTGGATTTTCGACGCAATTGTCAGTTCACGTCGGTGACAAAGTAGACGGAGACCCGCTATGGACAGCGAGATTTTTAGCGACGAATCCCGATGCGGTTTTAGCCACTCATCTCGACTTTTTGCGAGCAGGCGCCCAAATCATTGAAACGAACACGTATCAAGCTTCGATCGGTGGTTTCGTGGAACATTTGAAGCTGACCGCGGAGGAGAGCCTGAAGCTGATCGAAAGCGCGGTGAACCTTGCGAAAGAAGCCGTACGAATTTATTCCGCGGAGGACAAAAACTGCGAAAAAACAATCGCCGGATCCGTCGGTCCCTACGGCGCTGCCTTGCACGATGGTTCCGAGTACACGGGAGTCTACGACGCCAACGTTACCACGAAAGTAATCAAAGACTGGCACAGGCCCCGCTTGGAAGTTCTGGTTAAAGGCGGAATAGATTTGCTCGCGATCGAAACGATACCGAATAAAATCGAGGCCGAAGCGTTGGTCGAGCTGTTGGGAGAGTATCCAAAGACAAAAGCCTGGCTTTCGTTCTCGTGTCGGCAGGACGGAAAGAGCTTGGCGGACGGAAGTAGCCTGAAGGAGGTCGTTGAGCTGTGCTTCGCCAGAGCCTTGCCCGGGCAAATAGTTGCCGTTGGAGTGAACTGCATCGCTCCACGTTTGGTCGGACCTCTGCTCGAGGAAATAAACAGAGACAGGGGAAACGATGGATGGCCTTTGGTGGTTTATCCGAATAGCGGAGAACAGTATGTCGTCAGCGAAGGGTGGCGTCAAGCGGAGACTCTTCATCCTTTGGAAGATTTCATAACCGATTGGCTCACGCTCGGGGTTCGATACGTAGGCGGATGTTGTCGAACCTACGCCAAGGACGTTACAAAAATACGAAATATCGTTGAGGCTTGGGAAAGCGAGAATCCCAAATAGGTTATTTCATTCTTCTTTTCTTGCTCATTTCACCCATGTTATTGTATACAGACATCTCTTCTGGTTTTTTTTTCAAATATTTTTCGTAGACTGACAATGAATCATTATTCTGATATGAATTCATCTTCAGGTATTGACTTTCGCCGTGTGAGGCTGGATTAACAGTAATGAAAAAACTCACAATTGGACTGATCCTAACTTCTCCAATACGCTAATTCTATCGGATATTATATTATTATACTATTATTATTTTTATACCGTTTTTTTGTCTTATGCGGAGATGTAAGTAAAATAATAAGTAACATACCTATAACGACTGAATAAATGTTACGTATCGTATATTTTTGTATAATTTGTCAAATAAATAACTGTTTCTCATGAAAATAAATAATTGTATTCCAATTATCATGTATACGGACCATTCCACCAAATCCTGTACACAAATCCGGCCTTAAAATTTTTTTATATTCTTTCGATGAGTGGAAAATCTCAGACTTCAGTTAATTCACAAAAACTGCCTTAAAAAAATGGATTTTTAGAAAATGATGGTCATTTTTATCCAACTTGTCATTTACAACGCGAAATTTGAAAAATAAGATTTTAAATCTCAATTTTACCATGTTCCCCATTTTTTTTTTTTTTTTTTAACCGGACGCTTTTTCAGAAAATTCAGAAAATATTCTAAATAAAATTTGAGGCTTTTTTGTAATTATCGATGATAGCATGTAAAAGTATGTTTAACATGTTTGTATCGAAATGCAAGATCTTGGTCCGATTCATGTGTGTTTTCGCGATTTGAGCGATAAACCACGACTGTAACCAGTCACGTTATAAATAATCAAACTTTTTTTTCTCGAAATAAAACTACATCACTGACCATTATTGTTTGTGAAAAAATGGGAATAACATACAATCAGAATGCGATAAGCTTTCTGCAGACACAATGGAGATAGTTTCGTCGACCTTTAGGCTGCCAATGCGATTTTTTTCGTATCTGCTAATAGAACACTAATCATTTTCAGTGTAGATATGGAATTTATAAAATGATTAATTAGCTCATTAAAGATTTATTTTTTCAAATAATCCCTTGGTCAGCGGCGCTGATTAAGATAACCGGAGGTCATCTGTGTAGGGTCATATTCATGATTTTCGATACAGTGAGACTGACCTCAATGAACATCCACTTCACACATTGTTCAAGTTCAGATTTTGAACTCTGTTACGAAATCAAGGATTTGGAGACAAATCTACTTCAACTTTTCTTTTCGTTCTTCAATGTTTCGAGAAAATTTTTATCTGATAACTAAAAAATTTTCGATCAAATCGTGTGGAGTTTTTTTTTTCGATTGGAACTACGTTGAATGGGTCGAAATGACTAACAAACATTGAATATGATCAAGAAATCTTTGGCAATTGTAGTTCAAAAGTCTTCTGAAAATCGTGGCATTTTATATTGAAACTTTTAAATTTAAAATATAACAGCTGAATCCGTTTTTTTTTCGATTCGTCTATCGCGTTCTTGGTCATCCTCCTCGAATAAGTGATGTCAATCCTTATTCGAACACGACGTCGACATCGATAGGATCAGAGAGCTGATTGCTAGAGTTCGAATTGATCGTTACAGACTTTGAATTATAATACTGGTTATTAGGAAGAAAAGGCTATGTTCTATTCAGAAAATGGTTATTTATCATCGCAGAAATGATCATCGAATCGAAATGCACGTATGTGAAAAGTTTTCTCAATTTCATAATCCACGTTTACGATTATACTGTCTATCAGTTTTTCTATCTCTCTGAGGTTTGTATTAGCACTCGAATTGAGTAACTATCCTCAGGTTGGAGACGTAATCAATTAATTGATTCGCTTAGTCCGATGAATTCTGAATGAGAATATTGAAGAGTAATAATAAAAATGAACAAATTAATTGAGAACGCCTGGTTCTATGCAACCGTAGTCACCCCACAAGCTAAAGTATAATATGTACAGGTAACTCAGATCCCTTCAATTCAAAATCTGTGTTACCGACATAAAATTTGTGTACGTTAAAATCATAGGGAGATTCCTTCGGCAGCCACGAGAAAAGAGAGCTATCAGCGCCATCCAGTGCAAGTGAATGCGTTCACTTCATCTCCGCGAACGTCGATCGTATCTGCGTGCCCGCCACGTGTTGGACACGAACCATATTCTGTAAACATTGATTACGACGTCAGTCAATCTAAAGTAGTTTAATCATTGATATATAATTGCGATATAGGGCGACCATTAAGATTCCGAAAGCGCAACGTACGAGTATAAATATGTCTCTAAACAATCCGAAGGAGAAGGTTTCTAAAGTGAAGATACTGGACGGTAGTTTTTCGGCGCAATTGTCAGTTCACGTTGGTGAAAAAATAGACGGTGACCCACTGTGGACGGCGAGATTTTTAGCGACGAATCCCGACGCGGTTTTAGCCACTCATCTCGACTTTTTGCGAGCAGGCGCCGAAATCATTGAAACGAACACGTATCAAGCTTCGATCGGTGGTTTCGTGGAACATTTGAAGCTGACCGCGGAGGAGAGCCTGAAGCTGATCGAAAGCGCGGTGAACCTTGCGAAAGAAGCCGTACGAATTTATTCCGCGGAGGACAAAAACTGCGAAAAAACAATCGCCGGATCCGTCGGTCCCTACGGCGCTGCCTTGCACGATGGTTCCGAGTACACGGGAGTCTACGACGCCAACGTTACCACGAAAGTAATCAAAGACTGGCACAGGCCCCGCTTGGAAGTTCTGGTTAAAGGCGGAATAGATTTGCTCGCGATCGAAACGATACCGAATAAAATCGAGGCCGAAGCGTTGGTCGAGCTGTTGGGAGAGTATCCAAAGACAAAAGCCTGGCTTTCGTTCTCGTGTCGGCAGGACGGAAAGAGCTTGGTGGACGGAAGTAGCCTGAAGGAGGTCGTTGAGCTGTGCTTCGCCAAAGCCTTGCCCGGGCAAATAGTTGCCGTTGGAGTGAACTGCATCGCTCCACGTTTGGTCGGGCCTCTGCTCGAGGAAATAAACAGAGACAGGGGAAACGATGGATGGCCTTTGGTGGTTTATCCGAATAGCGGAGAGCAGTATGTCGTCAGCGAAGGGTGGCGTCAAGCGGAGACTCTTCATCCTTTGGAAGATTTCATAACCGATTGGCTCACGCTCGGGGTTCGATACGTCGGCGGATGTTGTCGAACCTACGCCAAGGACGTTACAAAGATACGAAATATCGTTGAGGCTTGGGAAAGCGAGAATTTTGAATAATCGATCTCACTTCATTTCTTTCTTCTTTTAACTATGTCTGATTAGATGATCTGATCTTCAGTAGCTTAATGACTCTTCGTCATGAAATATATTTTGTCATCAACTATGTATCTTATCGTAAAGTTTTGTAAAATTTATATCAAGTAAATTGTCCTAACGAACAAACAATACGTACCGGCTTCAGTCATTACTTGGCAATGAGTTGAGAAGAAGGATGTGATTCATTCTTCATGAGCTTGAGTTTCCACCTTATCAAAAATATGGTATCGCGTAAATTACAGAACTTAGGCACCATCGTTTAAAAACGGAGCGCCTTATACGTTCAGCATCACAAAAGACGTCGGATTAGGAAAAAAATTGTCAAACCGTAATAGAAGCACCTTTTGGCACCTGGTACTTTGTCCTCGAGCATTTTCAAGAATTATGGATCCCTATGTGACCCCCGATTTCTTGTAAACAAGGTCACAGTCGAACCAGCGAACCCATTCGGAATACAAAATACTGTGAGGATTATCGTCAGTCCGGTTCTGATGATGATAATGATAATTAATCAAGAATAATCCGAGAATGGTGGTTCAAAAAACAAAGCACTGACAGAATAATGCTTAAACTAAAATATATTGCGGTCATGACTAACGCCAAAACTGGCTTGTTAATAATTACACCGATGCAAATCCCTTCGTTTCTTTCCCGAATGACCGCAGAAAGCTGTACAATCAACTGCAACTGGGAGATCAAGGTTCTTCTGGATCGATTCCACACGCATCGGTTCAGTCTCTTTTGGCCGGAGGATATTTTAAGGTAATTATAACCATTTTGGAAAAACTGTTAATCACAATCCCGACCACTCATGCTGACCAATCAAGCTGCGAATTGGTTCTAAATAATTTGTTTATCGTGTGAGTGTGAAGCTCATATACTTACAAGCAGCAGTAAATTGAAGAATGAAAGCTAAAAAAATGGACTCGTTGTAGTATCTTTGTTTGATTCGTAGATTGCCTTGACCTTGCAATCCACTCGGTCCTGCAATCGATCAAAGAAATTGAAGACGAAAAGTACTATTACATTGATCAATCATCTTCCTTCATGTGGATGTTTGGCTAGATTTTCTCGTAGATTCTGGGACTGATGTCAGTCAGGTTTTGATGATGACATGCGTATATGCAGCTAAAGTCAGACTCTTCACCTTTACCCGCAATAAATGTCGAATCAAAAGTGATAATGGAAAGAAAAAAATGGGGCATTCAATTTTTAGAATTGTATAATATCAGTATACTGATAATGATTGAATGTCATTTCAACCGAAATCGGTAACCTTGATTCTCATAATGTGCAAATATAATACGGAACAAGATTGAATGGCCTCAGGCTGACAATTAATGCACTTTTTTTTGGTAATAAATTCTGGGTAAGTTTTTTTCATCTATCAATGCATTGCGCAATAGTTGTATTGTTGTATGTTTCAAAGAACGATAAATAAATAATGGCTATTTACATTCTTTGGTATGGTGGACCGGCAGAGTGTTCATCATAACTAAAAATATTCATTTGTATATACCTAAACGAACAAGCACTCTGATATCAGAGGTGCGTGTGTTTTGGGTATTGCCAAAGTCAATTTCTGCAGCTCAAAGATGTCAAGGCTCTAGTTAGGCTGTCTAATCCATTTAGCGATCCACATAATCTCATCATGACAGTCATAATGAAAATCCATCGAGTCGGTTTGATGTTTTTTTTCGTCTTGCTATATGAAAAACTCTGTGATTCGATTTTTCGTTTTCACGGAATGGAACCACATCGAGTAATAAATATGTTGTCACCAAGGCAGACTGTGGTCGTTTTTTAAAACCGGGAAATACAGGTTTCCGCGTGCGAGACATGAGCAGTATATGTATAGCTTTGCATATCATCTGTCTGGAATAACAAATGACGAAATTACCTGAACGTCCACCAGGCAGTCTGTGAAGTGAGAAAACAACGAAGTATAGGAGACCGGATAATCAAGGTCTGTCCGATTCCTTTTCACTCGATTTCATATGCAGCATGTGAGTCTCGTTCGAACCTTGTGCGGAAGACTAAGAAGAAGGCGAGCGGCGCAGGGGGAGATCTTCGGCTGTACCTGATCGCGTATAACTGCGGGTGAAGATCTCTAACGTTGGACAGTCGGAAGATAATCGACATCTTGGCACAATCGGTGACCTCCACCGATCGGAACCGGCCAGATTCATTTTGAGCAAATTAAAATTCACATTGGTTCGACCAGGGTTAAATTGTAGTGCCGATTTTCGGACAGACAGACCCTCACCCTCATTCTCAGATATTTTTTGGCGGAAAGTGTGTGAGATTTTTTTTGGCCATAGTGTTTCTGGAATAGTGCAGCGTTCCGTTCAATAATACCTTCAGGTATTCAACGTGTACAGCTGAAAGATAAGAAATTCGCGGTGGAAATTGCTTGATGCCAAGGCAATCGTTATCAGTGAAGGAAGGGTAATTGTTTCTTGTGTGTTGTGCGCTGTTTCACCGCTGCGTAACATTTTTCGATCTTCGCTGCAGCAGTTCGACATTGAAAGAAATCTGAAAAAGATTGAATACTCTGAATCAGCACAAAGGAAACTGGGAAAGAGAAAAATGATGGGGTTCAACGTCTGCATGGTGCTCGCCTTGGGCATTGTACTCAAAGATTGCAGTACCGAGGCGATGTCTTTTAGTATTCTGAAGTTCCTGATTTCCCCGCCGATGCCTCGAGTGACTCGTATAAGGAATATCAGCCCTCGAGATATCAGGCCGAAGGATCCCTCAGTAGTTTTTGACTTTGTGAGTAATGTTATCTTGCGAGTATATCAGAATATTTTCACTGTTGAACTGTGCGAATTACAATGAAGTAAACAGCGGTGTCTAGTGTTCAGTGATATCAATCAATCGTCAATTAGTCAGATCCGTGAGTATTCATGCGAAACTCCTCTTTTATTCAGACAGTAATCCCCTACAAGGTCGGGAGCCACGTGGTTTGAATCGCTAATTATTGAATAGTGCGCTTTTCCGATTTTCCGGATTTATTATACTGCAAGTAGTTCTTCTTTTTCTCTTTTATAATTCTTTCAGATATTCTTACGGTTTGGGATAGAAATTCCACTTCAATAGAATTCTGCTCACGTTCGGAGCGGGCTGTGGACATAATATTGAAATTCATGACTGGGACTGACCGCGGTGGTCCAAGAGAATCTCTTTTGAGATTCGAGTACCTGTTGATCTTGAAAAAATTACGATAATGGCTTGAAATATAAATACCACTATGTTTGTCCAACGGTAGAGTAAACATGCTTGTTGATAACAACTTTCAGCTGTCATTGGTTAAACAGCACGGTTACCCAGCCGAGGAACACAACGTGACAACTACCGATGGTTACAAATTGGTCCTCCACAGAATTCCCGGTTCTCCGACTTCACCTTCGGCAAAAAAGAAGCCCATAGTTTTGATACAACATGGGTTTCTTGCTTCCAGTGACACTCTAGTCCTCCAGGGTCCTGGAAAGGATTTAGGTGAGGTTCGACAATCGTTCGGTTTGGCTGCGTAAATGTCGTCGATTGACACGAATGACGAGAAGTTATACGAGATATAAAGCCGGTTTTTCATTCAGCATCGATTTACACCTCAGACCACGGTAAACCTGTCTTCATTGTATCTAATTCCAACCATATCCTCATATCTTTCAGAGATTTGTATAATTGGATTTATAGGGGTAGGGATGAATGTAATGAATTAATGGGGTGGGATTATAATATCTTCGAACGAGACTACATATAATTACGATCTTCTCATGGGCGTATTAAATGGAAAGAGTTGTTCAACCTTAAAACAAGAAAGATTAAGGCCGTGATCTGGAGTCATAAAGTCACTGTACAACGTCTCTCATAAATTTCAAGTGCACATAGAGTGTTCTTTCTGTAATTCGAAATTTCTCTTTCGTTCGACACTGATCTGCAGGTAACTGGTTCAAAGTCTGTGCCTCAAACGAAGTTAGGTATTTGCCTAACTAATATGCCCCTGCTTACTCAGGCCAATGAATCAGGCGATTTATGACTCTTCTTGTAGATTCTTCGTTTGTGACAATACAGTATGTAGCATAGAGGTCACAAACGTGTGCAACTGTACCGACCTTGAGTCCAGTGAAACGGTCAGTGCGCTCTAAAAGGTCGAATGGACGAAGTGTATCACAAATTAATCGGTTTTAGGATTATGAGGAGTCATGATTTATTGGGGTAAATTAACGAAGCGCACATAATCATGATATCCGTAAACACGAGATGATTCGCAATTCAATTTAAAGATGCTCATGTGTTAACGTGTTGTGTATATACTTATGACCACTTTCTTTGATGCTGTATGTACAAGAATTATGCCGAATTTCAATTTTTAAGTACGGTCATGTTGATGAATGTGACATGTTTGACCGTGAGGTCCGACTTCCAGGAGCAAAAAGTAGATTATAATTCAGAATCCATAAAGTATTGGGACGTATTAAATTAACGCGAATCGTAAACACGATGAATGATGTGCGAGGAATGATGGT
This sequence comes from Euura lappo, assembly GCA_018257835.1. Taxonomy (NCBI): domain Eukaryota; kingdom Metazoa; phylum Arthropoda; class Insecta; order Hymenoptera; family Tenthredinidae; genus Euura; species Euura lappo. The sequence continues at coordinate 217,267 of JAEUYN010001021.1, read as the reverse complement.
AGCCTCGTAAATGCAGAAAATTAAGGTCACAAGCCTCCTATGACGTAATAGATGCGATGAGCGTCATGGTAGATTAAAAACAGATTAATATAATATCTTAATATACGTGACTTATGTTTTGAATTTTCTTCCGGAACGACATCGTATGGTTGCAGCCTACATACTTGCGGACGCCGGATTCGATGTCTGGCTGCCTAATTTTCGCGGAAATACATACTCCAGATCTCACGTTGTTTTGAACCCCGAGGATCCAGCCTTTTGGCAATTCAGGTAATGTCGCAGAATGTACTAAAAAGACGTCGAGACACGTTTTAACTCTCGATAAAAACAAGCATCGAGCTTGCAAAACTCGTTTTAACGTCTTATCATCAATACAGCATCCAAGAAAAATAATGTGATACGATCGATTCCTGATAAATTCTTGAATCTGTACCTTGTATGTATGTATGTATGTAGTGTTTATTATGCCATACCCCAGGTAGGGCCTGGAGGCAAGACGCGTATCGACAAGGTCACAACTGTGATATTGACATAATTAAATAGTTTTTCTTCTTTTCTGACGGTTTTATCGCTTTTCCTACATTTCTTAACCATGGAAATATACAGTGTTAAGTTACCAAAAAAAAAAATATATATATATATACAGATATTATTATTCTAGCCAACATGATGTGGGATATTACGATTTACCTGCTTTCATAGACTACGCCTTGGAAACGACTGGTCTTAAGAATTTAACCTACATAGGGCATTCAATGGGGACAACAACGAATTATATTTTGTTATCCACGCGGCCGGAGTACAACGAGCGAATACGACTGACTGTTAGTCTAGCGCCAATAGCTTTTTGGAAGCACGAATTACGTGGGTGGCAAAGAGTTGCAATAGAGAACGGTGTCTACATTGAGGTAAGATTAGAGTGACCAATAGAAATGTCATTTCATTGACAATTTGCAACTATGGGTGTGAATCAAAGTGCCATGGATATGATCAAAAATTGATCCGTTCCAAACAGAGACTTTTGAAGAGTAAAGGAATTTGGGAAATAGCTCCGCAAAGCATGTTATTGGGTCAATTAGCCAAGTCATTGTGCAGTGATACCTCACCAACCCGACCGGCTTGTATCAATTTCCTCTTGGCCGCAGCTGCAATTGATTCTCGTCATTTTGACGTCGTAGGTTCAGTAACAAAATTTGATATTATTTTTTCGATAAACTGCAGCTTTATACCGAATATCTCAATGTCGTTTCAGAGTGTCTTACCGCAATTCTTGAAGTACTTTCCTGCCGGCGGGTCGCTGAAGACGTTATTGCACTATTACCAAAACATGCTGGCAGGTAATCTTCGACCGTATACGTAATCATTGTGGGATCATTTTGAATGAAAGACTGAATCCCACTTCGGCAGGTGACTTCAGAGAATACGACTACGGTTATGCAGGAAATTTTCAACGTTATCACCAGAAGGATCCTCCAGCCTACAACGTGTCCAAGATAACGGTACCAGTTGCTCTATTTTTCAGCAACGAAGACGTACTGGCGACGCCAGAGGTGAGAGTTCTAGTTCATTATTACCTATAACTCGTCAATTGACCCACGGTCCGAAAGAGTTAATTGATTTTTTACTCTCTGCAGGACGTCAAGGAGTTGAAAAACAGATTACCAAACGTCGTTGCGTCAGTGAAAATATCTGACGAATCAGTCAACCACTTTACCTTCGTCTTCGGCGATCATACCAAGGAAATTTTATACGACGATGTGGTCAAGTTGGTACAGAAGTTCAATTAGATCGCTCTGAAATGTTTACAAGAACTCCCAGATGCTGTGGCTTGCCTCGAGATCATCGCGTCAGTTGACATCGGACCAGTATCATCGTTCAACGAGAACCACTCGTTTCCTCATTACAGGAATTATCGATCACATGTTGCACCTAATTGGTCTATCATTCAATCAAAGTGATTTGCTGTTTTCAGGTCTTGGGAAACTGGATCTATTTCCCTCGTACCTGCTACTCAGACATGCCACCACGTCGTGCTAGTTGTAATAATGAAAAAAAAATACCCCAAGCTGTGATCAGATCAATCATCGATAAGTTTTTGTACTCGTAACTTGCCATTGAAAATACTGAATAAAGTTAAGTTGAAAAAAAAAGGAATTTTGTTGATTCCAATTATCCTGTAATGTGTTTGTTAACGGAATTATTACGAAATCAGGTAATTATAACGACTAGTCAAATTCAACTAAACATAAGAACGCAATAAGCTTGACGAAATCGTTGACTCAACAGCCCAATGTCATTGAACACTGGCATCAGAATTAACGTGGGACTGCAGTTCGAAGTGCCGATAGTGTTTAGACTAACCATCCGAAACATTGAGGCTTCTGCAAGGTCGTAGAACGAAAATAACGGCTGAGATTGCAGTTTTTCGAAATGGAGAGGGAAATTCAGTGAACACAAATATTAATCTGTTATTGCTGACTGTTGTGCGAGAAAAATTGTACGAAGTTGATTTCTCTGTACCCGGATCGTGATTTTTGAATAAACATTATGACAAAATTGTTTGTTTGTTTGTTCGTTGTGATCCTAAGGAAACATCGTAACTCGGCTGGACTCAGTTCGTCAGTCCGAAAGTCAGTCGCAAAGCTGATAATTAGGGCCTAATTTTATTCTTTCGTCTCTCGGTATTTTAAGAAACCTGACAGTTCAATGGACAATCGAGAATAGTGATAGAGTTTGGTGAAAGAACAAGTTCGGTTCTACTTAATGGAAACTATTTGATGAAGTAATAACGTTAGCCTATATTCCGGTATGACGCACATTACACAGCCATGATTATAGGCTGACTTGCAAGTGGGATACTGGATAAAAGTGACTCTGATGATCTTTTTTCTCCAGGTGGGGGATCACAATAGTGATATTGAAATGTATAACTTACTGGAACCTGTCTTCCGGTTGTGACACCTATATAGATCCTTCGGAAGTGTGATCTCACGATCAGTGAGACAAGTTCACTTCGCGCTTCGACTTGGCGTGAAGTGACATTAAAATTCAATTTAGTTCATGTGATAACTTAGCTCATTCATTCGATATTTTTCACTCCGAAGTAACTATAATTGGTTTCGGTCAGTTATTGATTTAAAAAGATTTTTCTGACGAACTGCCAATCAGTCATGTGGAAGCTGCACATGTTAGGATGTATTTTTGTCTTAATAAATGGATTCGGAAATGTTGATTCAACGCCCCAAGGAATCGGCAGGCAAATTCGAAGACCCAGAAGGCCGGAAAATTTCGTAAGTGTCCGACTGATGAGTTTAATTGAATTAGTAAATTAAATTGTACGATTATTCGTTAATCGTGGAGTGAAAGTTTAGGGAAATTGTGACGAGTCAAATATCACTCGATCGTCGAATCAAATAACGATGTAATAAATCGATAAAGACGGGAATGTAACGCGATATAAAGAAAGTAAATCACATAACAATCAACCATTCATAAGATATCAAAAATTACAAAGACACTCGCGAAAATGCTTTGAGTTAGGATAAAGTCACAACTAAAAATCTATGGGAACACCGCTTCGACGCTTTGCTTTGTCCAGTCTGTACAATCTTGTCGTTGAAAAGTATTCAATATAACCAGATCAACTGTCCTCTCAATTAATTCGTTCGTTTTGTTGCTGCCAAATAAGACAATCTAACGATTTCGAAAATCTAATTGTGACTAATTAATGTAAGCCTGAGATTTATTACTGTGTACATGAACTTGGATTGAATTTGAACTTGAAGACTCTTCATTTGCGATTACGTAAGTCATCCAGAACTTTCATTTACTGAATAAGCATATTTACATTGACACGTTCCTTGCCACTTATCGACGACAGAGGAATAATAAACGGGTCCATAGTACAATTAGATATACATTGCTTTGTGATCGTGTCAACAAGATAGCAAGATACACGGTGTGATTATCCTTTGCTTGAATTCAACAATACCTCAAGAATGGTGATCGTTTGGTGAATTGACCTACTGAAAGATGAATAGAATTCCAAATATTCCAACTTCTTCACGTCGTTCAACCTTTTTTCCTCCCAATTATTCGATAGTTCCAAATCAACTCACTCGGTTTGGTTTTATCAAATTACAGTTTCTCCAAAAGATATGACTTTAACTGTTATATCAAGGTGATATGTGACAATAAAATTTTTGCACTGAAACTTCTTCTCATTCTAATTGTACCTTCCATTCACTGCAGTTACAACGGAATCTTGTTGAAATCCGTCGTTTTGATAATTCCTAGGTAGAAATGGTACGAAAATATGGTTACCTCGCGGATGAACGTTTCGTAACAACGGGAGACGGTTACATTTTGAGTTTACACAGAGTATTCGGAAGTCCAAAATCACCACCAGGACCGAACAAGTCACTTGTTCTTCTCGTACACGGGATGGCCGGCTCTTCCGACGTCTGGGCTATACGAGGCCCAAGAAAAGATCTGGGTTAGTATTCGGTGAAAATTCACATCGGAGAGAAAAACAACTCTCCAATTTATCTGTTAACTACTCCGCCTGCAGGAAATGAAAGTAATTAGCCAAAGATTTCCAGTCTTTATTCTAGCCGATAAAGGGTATGACGTTTGGCTAATGAACGTCAGAGGAAATTCGTACAGTCGGAGACACGTAAAAATTAATCCGAATAAACCGGAGTTTTGGCGCTTTAGGTGAGTTCGAAGTTATTGTGAGGTCGATTGTGATGTAGGAATGTTTGAGACTGTTTAGCAAGATCGTTCTTCAAGATTTTCTAACAATAAGGGCCATCAACAGGCTTGATTAGATTGCATCTGAAAATGTTATCGATCATCAATGTCGAGCCGGAATTCGTGAACATAGAACAAGTCGATTAAATTTAATCGATCAGAAGAACCTACGCAACAATTACTACGATGTTTGCGATTTATGATAAAGTCTAATCTTGGAGTTGTCAAGTTATTTTCAAACGTATTACCAGTTGGATATAGCAGTAGCATATATTGGGTGGATTCAAATGAATGGACATGATACACGTATATTTCAGTTGGCACGAAAGTGGAATATACGATATGCCAGCGACGATCGACTACATACTGGAACAAACTGGAATGGAAAAAGTCACCGTTGTTGGTCACTCGATGGGATCTACCATCTGTTACGTTCTGCTATCGATGAAACCTGAATATAACGAAAAAGTTGATCTTGTAATCGCTCTAGCACCGGTAGCTATTTTCAGTCACAAATTTCGAGGGCCATTGACAATCGCACTGAAATTTAGCGAGGAGTTGCTGGTAATTATATACAAAATCTATTAACACTGGATATTGGATTGCGATATAATTCTCTACGATATTCTTCAACATGCCATTCATATCTCCTTCAATCATAATACCCGTGCAATTATACTTCTTTCACTATTCACTTGATCATCGAAAGAATGCTTGCCATTTTTATTATAAAGATTATCGTAGAATCGAAATTTACATGTTACCTATTTACTGATCACCATGCGCAGGTCAATCAACGTGAAATTGAACACCCTTTGAACTTACACCAGGCTGCTATCTTGTATTACATGATAACCGTGACTATTTCTTATCTAATGGCGGAGCCAAAACCGCTAAGTTAACACGCAGATACTATTTCAGTTGTTTATTGTTATTGTGATGGTTAAACATTTGTTGAAAGATGTCAAGTCTTCCTTGGTGAATTTTATTATCATGTTATTTCCAGAGATTTAAGGTTTTATTTGTCAATGTCCTACCCACGAGGTATTACCTACGAATGGTGTAATAGGATATTTTTGTTGTATATGATTCATAATTTTTTTTGTCAATTTTTATAGACTTCTTTAAAACGAAATGGAATCTACGAGGTCTTTTCTCGCACCGATGTGTTCTCGAAATTGTTTACCGGTATCTGCAAGCTACCAACGAATAGAGAACTTTGTAGGGAAACATTTTTCTTCTTGAGCGGTAGTGCCGATCGTGAACAATTCGACGATGTAAGTCCTTCTGCGGTCGACGAGTAGACAATTTTGATGTAACACAATTTTGTGATCGCAAGTTTTTCGTGTTCTTCTAGTTCCTCATTCCATCACTGATGGATCATTATCCCGCTGGAACTTCCGTCGACACTATCGAACACTACAGGCAGAATATCGTCAGTAGCAGTTTTCGGGAATTCGATTTTGGGAAAGATGAAAATTACGCTCGTTACGGAAGTGTGATACCACCGGAGTATCCGTTGGGCAAGATTACCACTCCTGTTGTACTCTACTACGGTGTAAACGATCCTTTGTCACAGCCGGCGGTGAGCAAATCTCGTCTTCAATTATAGATAATACGAGTTTGGATTTTTTCTTCACTGGACGATACTGAGTTGTTATTTTATCCAGGATGTCAGAGCTCTGGAAAAGAGGTTACCGAACGTCATAGCATCAAAGGTGGTCCCACATCGCTTCTTCAATCATTTCGACTTCATTATTTCTAAGGACTCTAAAGAACTTTTGTACAACGATGTGATCCAGATGATTGAAAAGTACAAAGTTATAGGATAAAGAAAAATTGTATAAACACGTCGGCTCTCTGTATACGTAGTGAAATGATCAGAATTGAGAATTGTACAGAATGATATACACAGAATAAAATATAGATGTTGTTTTCAAAAAAAAAAAGAAAGAAAATCATCACCCAAATATCAATGATTTCGTCACCTTCAAACTAACCCGAGGTGAATTGGCAATTTGTAACACACTGCGATTAATTACCGCACCCATATCAGGCCCGTAGGTGTACGACATACTGGGTTGTTGCATAAAAATGCATGACCTTGTGTGCAATGTGCTGCAGACCTCGTTAAGAGTTAGAAAGTTGCGTGATCGTCAACGAAGGTAACTGACCTTCAATAATGCGCGAAATGCGTTCTACTCATTACGCAATTCGCAAATGCCATAATCCCCCATCGGTGAAAGTATACTTTAAGGTGGAAGAAAGTGAGATAATACATTTCAAACAATGGGAAAAGTCGTGCAGCAGTATGTCTCAAGTGGCAAGAATCAAAAAGTGGCTGCCTTCATTAGAGTATTGAGGGAACGTGATTCTGTTTCTAACGAAACGTTGCAGAACTTGTTATTAAATACGATCTGAGCCGTGTCATGTAGGTAAATGAACCCGACGTTTAACCGGGGAACATTACCATTACCATTACCATTGCAAGTTACAAAAGCGTTGACTTATATATAAAGAGTCGCGTTCCAAGTCTGGCAGTTATTCTGCGGTTGAGGATGTTCGCGGAACACGAGTTTTCGCTTTGGTGTATCGTCGTAGTCGTACTGCTAGTACTATCACCTTCGACAAAACCTCTCAATCATGTCGCAACAAAGATCAACATTGACAGAAATCCCGATATCAATCTGAAAACGGTGAGTGTCAAACTAGAAGTACAAGTAGAACTAGGTAAGAGCAGATTGATAAAACTGTGAGATAGAGTCACAATTAGTAGCGAAATGAGTAAAGTCTGCTTGTGCAGGCTGCAACTGCAAGACCAAGGTACAATCAGTATTGTTAGAAATCACGTACAAGTCATGGCAAAAAGTCGTTGTATGTGAATATGTACGAAGTTTTCTGAAATTTTCTAACAAAAAAAACAAAACAGGATCTCCGTACGTAATTTTTCCACAGATAGACTTGTTGAACAAGTATGGCTACTCGACGGAAGTCCATTACATCATTACCGAGGACGGGTATATCCTGGAAATGCACAGAGTCGTGGGTGTTCCTGTGAACGGAGAATACAGGAGTTCTTCGAAAGGCGTCGTACTCCTGCAGCACGGTTTGGCAGGGAGTTCAGCAGACTGGGTCATCATGGGTCCCGGAAAGTCTTTGGGTAAACCGTGAAACCGAACATCTCCCACAGTCAAGAGTGATTAAAATCTGAGTTCGGTGAATAATTATTATGGATTTCAGCCTACCTACTAGCAGATCAAGAGTACGATGTGTGGCTGGGAAACAGTCGTGGAAATATGTACTCAAGAAATCACACGAGCCTTTCCCTGGATGACGCAGCATTCTGGGATTTCAGGTCGGTATAAAAAAAACTACTACTATGAGCTATGGGTAGGTAGTTTTTCCTATTCTCTTTTCAGCTGGCACGAGATGGGAGTCTACGACCTGCCTGCAACGATAGACTACATTCTGACCAAGACAGGAATCGAAAAACTCTTCTACGTCGGTCACTCGCAAGGTACAACTCAGTTCTGGGTTATGGCTTCGGAGTTTCCAGCATACAACGCAAAAATCAGCCTGATGGCTGCTCTTGCGCCTGCAGCTTATACCGCCAATATGAGAGGTCCAGTTACGAAACTGGCCACATTGACACACTTCGGAGTGGTAGGTGGTCGATGAAATTTTGCATAATTTCAGAAATCATACCACGTGCTTCACTCTTTCTTCCATGACTTTAGTGGCTCGGCGAAAACTTCGGGTACCCAGAATTCACGCCCAGATCGACGTGGGGGAGGTTTGTGTCCAGTATCATCTGCAGAGACGCAGCCCTGACGCAGTTCCTCTGCAGTACCGTGATCTTTGCGATAGCTGGTTACAGTCCGGACGAATTAAACTCAGTGAGTCGATTTCTTTCCGTTGCTATAAGATAATAAGCCAATACATAATAATAAAACCAACAATGAATCGCAGGCGAATTTACCAGTAATTGCTGGACATGTACCAGCCGGTGCGTCGTGGAAACAGTTCATTCACTATGGACAGGGCACCACCGAGCAGGGTGAGATAAAAATTGCAACCATTTATCAGATATTTAAAAACTCATAAAGCATTATTCTGCAGAGCATGTTCCAGTAATCTTTCGTAGCAGTTTCCATGTTTACTCGCCTAGCTGTTATTCACCCTTTTTCATTTTTTTTTTGGGTATCAGGCCGTTTCAAGAAGTTTGATTACGAAAACGATGAAAAAAACTTGCGTATCTACAACGCTAAAACACCACCGGATTATCGGCTGGAAAATATTCGCACTCACGTAGCTTTGTTCAGTAGCCAAAACGACTGGCTCGCTGCTCCTAAGGTAATTTCTCAGCCACATTATTCAATCACTGTATAAGATTGCGAACAGTGAACAATAGATCTGAAATTCTGATTTGTGAATCAACATCATTCACGATATGATTGATTATGCCGCTTCTGGTTTCACAAACAAAAGAAGCAATTATTGATTGTATCCTCGTAATTCATATTCGCATATGGCGTGTTAATGCCGGCACCCGTTTGTGATATAATCTTCGTGAAGTGCGTACGTGTTGAATTGCTGTTATATTTTCCTCGCTTATGAATCATCCAAACGATAACAATATAACTTAATCATTTAATCAAATCAAATTTTTCAGGACGTCACCATTTTGGAATCTAGACTACAGAGTTTGATCTTATCGTATAAAGTACCCATTGATAGTTTCAACCATTATGACTTCCTATGGGGAATGCGTGCTCCGGAATTTGTCTACGAACGTCTTTTTAGCCTGCTTCGAGAATATTCTACGTAGATTTGTAAATTTTTTTTATCACTTGTCATTTTAATACACATTAGTTTGCAATTTTCTGATATATCACAGTGAGTGAAAATGACTTCTAACCAAATACGTGAGTAACAAAGAAAAAAGTTTCATCGCTTTTCGAATATATTACGCTGTTTTTTTGTTTTTGTTCTTTTTTGATTTGATTTTGAACCGATGATGTGGAATCGGAAGATAATGGATTGAAATCAAAGGGATGGTTGCATGGCCAGACCGATATAAGTGCTTTGATGCCTTGGAGTTTTCGAGGAATGACCTTGAGCTTGTATGACTTCGTTAAGTTGTAAAATTGTAAATTCATATACGATTTGAATTATTTTAATTATCCGGTGGCTGGTCGAACTAGGTTCCTTGGTTCGTGAAAAGCCTCATTCCTCGATTCTGGTATCGAAATTTAATTAACAGGTGTTGCGCCAAATTCAAATTCCAATATTCGTCACACTTTAAATTATACTCATGTATGTAAATAAATATTAACGTCTGCACTCGCCAAATCATCGAGTGTACCTTATTTCTGTTATCATTGCCCAGTTAATATTTGAAACGATTTCATTCACAGGATGGATTATTTTGAAAGCTTACCGAATGCCATAAGTGATTAAGGATGGCCCGTACGACACTGAAGATTGTTGCTCTTTACCTCAAATTCAGGTCATTAGTCTTGATAATTACACGCATGTAATATTTCGTTTCTTTTGCCTTTATACTTCAAATTCCCAGACTTCAGGGTTCATATAACCCTTTAATTTGTACGAATCGTGAAGATGGATGGATAAGGAGCATTGATGACGTACGGATTAATTACATGCACTCATTTGTGCAGTATCAGTATTGGCAAAGTCGAATTATCGAAAGATTAATAATTAACTAGTTGATTGGGCCAATGAAATCACAACTTGTCGAAGAACCATCTCATGTTTTGATTCGTACTAATTATATACCCAGACAGCACAAAATATATCAAGAATATCTGGAAATGTCTGAAAACGTCTGAAAATATTCGACATATTGGTACAATATTCTCAATATATTTCCAACTTAATATTCATGAGTGCATATACATTAATATTGCAAATATATTTACACAATAATACTGCAATATTATTTACAATAATTTACAATAATTTACATAATATTGCAAATATATTACAACTGCAGTATATTTTAAAAATATACTCGGACAATATGTATGCAATATTAACCGGCTTACGTTTCAAAAATATTTCCAATTCTGTACGAATATTGTAAGTGTTTTACAATATTGACATATCGATGTTGGTATACTCTTCACAAATTTGATCTAATGGATTAAATATCCATCAGTAAATATGAAGCTCTGACCATATATAACTCAAAGTTGCTCTCTCGTTCAATGAGTAGTTTGGTGCAGTGGATAGAGCGGACGGTTCGTAGGACGAGGCGGGTGTTGGGATCACAGTCCGAATCCCCGTCAGAACAAGTTTTTTTTTTTTTGCTTTCGTACTATTATTATTACAGTACGATAACACAATATTACTGCAAAATTGCTTCAGTATTGCTGCAACGACATTCGTGAAATATTATTTAAATATTTGTACAATATCCCGAGAATACATATGCTGAATATTAAAAAAGGACCAAACCTATATTGCTACAATATTTCAAGCACGTGATTTGAAGATGGACAAATATTCTACTGATATTGAATATCATTTTCGATATATTTTATACATATTGCATAGATGTGTTTGTGCTATCTGGGATAACGGCTACTGCAGGCTATACGATACACGAAAGATCAAAGATTGCCAATTCGAGATACAATATCAAGCTGATAATGGGCGATTATCGTGATACTCGATCGGTTGAGGTAAGTATATTAGGCCACCACAAATTGAGAAATCACAAACTGTTAATCGAAACTAAGGATGAAGCTGTTGGTATTGCTTCTCATCGCGTTGATCGGCTCCGCCGTTGCGGAGTACGACGAGGATATCGAATGGACCCAGGAAATGGTCGACGAGCTTATGTCCAGTGTAACCAGAGGTTTACTCCCGACCACTGTACGTAAGGGATTCAGGACACTGGCAATAACGATGGAAATTCATTTCACTCTAAGACCACTGATGAATTTTCTTGCAGCTTGGATTGATCACTGGTAACGGTTACACCGCAGAAAGTCATCAAGTCACAACTGAAGATGGCTATATACTAACGATGCACAGAATATCTGCATCTCCCGTGAGTCCTGCAGCCGATGGTAAACCCGTTGTCTTCCTCATGCACGGGATCCTTTCCAGTTCTACTGACTGGATCATTATGGGACCTGGAAAGGGTTTGGGTAAGTTTTCTGCAACATCACCGCAATTCAGTTAAATAATGATCCTTGAACAACGTTCCTTTTCTGTTTATTCAGGATACATTTTGGCTGATGCTGGATTCGACGTGTGGATGGGCAACGCGAGAGGAAACACCCACTCCAAGAATCACGAGACCATCACTGATTTTTCTGGCAGTGACTTCTGGGACTTTTCCTGGCATCAAATTGGCTACTACGACCTTCCCGCCATGATTGATTACGCCCTGGAAACCACCGGGCTGGAGAAAGTATTTTACATCGGTCACTCGCAAGGAACAACCTCGTTCTACGTGATGGCGTCTCAGAGAACCGAATACAATGACAAGATCAAGGCCATGTTCTCCATGGCCCCGATTGCTTACACGGGAAATCTGAAGAGCCCTCTGTTGCGACTGGCATCCACCGCTGTAAACACGTTGGCGGTAAGCACCGGCATGTTTTCTGGGTCTATTTGTGAATTATCGCTCTGACTTGGCACTCATTCCCACAGAAAATCTTCGCCATGTTCGGTTACTATGAGTTTTTGCCAACCAGTAATCTCATCACCGCTGCTGGATCTTCCTTCTGCAACGATGATGCTCTCACACAAGTACTCTGCACTAACGCACTCTTTGTCTTCTGCGGATTCAACAGGGCACAGCTGAACACCGTGAGTTTATGTCTATGAATCAGTAATCAGTTCGATGTTTTACAATTCTCTTCACTTCTGCCTTACAATTTTTCAATTTCGATTCATCAAATCAACAGACCATGCTGCCAACCCTCGTACAATATAGTCCAGCTGGTGCGTCGACTCGGCAAATTGTTCACTACGGTCAAGGAATCCGATCCAGTAAATTCAGACAGTACGATTATGGTTGGTTGAAGAACATGGTTCATTACGGTTCATGGTCGCCACCAACTTACGACATGAGCTTGATCACCGCACCTGTACACTTGATTTACAGTTACAACGACTGGTTGGCTGATGTGAAGGTAAATCAGTTCAAACTAATTGGCGTTTCTGCGGAACCTTCTGAGACATGGAAATCTTTCGATTATATCTTGATTTTACTTTGGTTTTCCATAGGACGTCGTTCGGCTGGTCAGCGAGCTTGGAAATCCGGTTCAGTTGCTCCGAGTTCAAGATAACAAGTGGAATCACCTTGACTTCGTCTGGGGAATTGACGCCAAGACACTTGTCTATGATAACATCATAGCAACAATGCAAGAAACCTACAGCGATTAAATATAATCGAGTCTATTTCAATGAATGTGGAATTAAATTGCAAGAATTAACACATGTCTATCGTCACTATTCCTTATTAGAAAGATGCGACGTCTATTAAAAACCTTTGAATAGGAGTCTTCATTAAACGATTCAATTTCTTTGACCTAATGTACATTATGTAATCGGGTCTCCAATACCCGTGCGAATACCCCATTCGATGCACTAGAATAGGCTAGATTGAGGAAGAATGAAAATGAAGAAGGTCCGCGCTAGTCATGACATCGTAGGACATTGGCAGAAATCTTCTGAGGGTAAATGCAATTGAAGCTTCCGACATTTCGTTTGTACTATGACTAGTGACGAACCACGAGTGATCGGATTTCCGTAATGAATTGACATTCTATGACATTGGCCGTGTTTCCCGTGATTTCTCAACCAAGCGTAACGCGTTCTTTCCGGAATAAAACCGTGGTATAAAACGGCAAAGTTTTTCCTTCGACACGATGTTTCACGGCATTCTTCCTCATGCTTCGTTTTCGGCTTCGTGCCGTGTGTGATCTGTGAGTTGCGTTATTTGAATTCGTAAATTTTATCCTTCGAGTAATTTATACACGTGTAGATAGGGATCCCAGACGTGTATATCTTTGCCCCCTAAATTGTGGAAGGTGTTCGTTACGAGACCCGGAAGGACCGTAAAACCCGTGAGGGTTCTCGACACGCGAATCTCAAGCACTAAGGGGCACTGCCCCGAAAGCGAGTTCGGGTCGTATGCAGTTTATTGACATGCAGGTCATTTTGGTAGATGCCACGTTGTCAAGGATCCGACGTCCGACCTGGAACAGAGTAGAAGAAGAAACCGACATTAATAACGAGAAATGTGTTGTTATTCTATTGTTACTATTCAATGTGAAAAGAAAAATGGAAAAAAATCGAAAACGGAAGAGAAACGACTGAAATGAGAGTGAAAAGTTAATTTTCTGCAGAGTACACTAGAATTTCTCTATTAGTGCATCAAATGAAGAAGTTTTGCAATATAAATCTTCGGAATTCAATATAGAACACCGCCAACTAATTCTTTTTCTTTACACATGCATGCAAAATCCTCGTTTGCCCACCGCTTACAGACGCCCAAAATGGCCGATTGCCGCACTGTGCACGGGGCGATGCGCAAAATCCCTTCACCGGTGGGCAAAGTACTTTGCCCATCGAGGCGGAGCCGAGTACTTTGCCCACCGGTGAAAGGATACCGCGCATCGCCCCCGTGCACAGTGCTGCAATCCGCCATTCCGGACGTCCGTAAACGGTGGGCAAGATCTCGGATCTTGCATTACATTCATAAAGAAAAACAGTGTTCGATACAAGAGGCCAAACTCGCTTCTTGCGCACTACTCGTCTGAAGACCGCACGAAGCCTCGGCTCCGCCTCGGCTTGTGCCTTCAGACTCGCAGTGCGCAAAACGCTCGTTTGGCCTCTTGTATCGAAATATACTATTTCGCGTTCGTGCCCGGGTACGGTGGGTAAAGCCTGAGACCAGCATGCTGTGTATCATTTGATTATTTGAGAGTTCCAAGTATATTTCGATTATTGCCTATGGTCAACCTGAACGCGTGAAAACGTATTTTTATCGCACGCAATACACCGCTGTGTTTTTTGTCCCCGCTGGGACTCGAACCGTGTTTCGCTCGCTCGCTCGGACTACTATTCGCACGCCCTACCTACTACGCCATGTGATTAATGTACGATAGCCGATCTATGCGACCCTTTGGTAAATTAATTGAAAAAAAAATCTCATTTCTCTTCCAACTTCAATGTCGATAAGAATGTGCAGACAAGTCACAAACAGCTTTCAGAGATATCGGAAATGCTTTGAAATTCGAAATCAGACGACGACGATGCGTTGCCAAATTTACAGGGTCTTTGAAGAGCAAAAAAAAATCTCAGAGCATGGGGGGAGTGGAAAATTGAGTTTAAAATCTCTTCAAATATTGATCGATACGGTAATGAATCGGCGACAGTAGACTAGCCCCTAAAAATTCCAACTAATTATTCTACTGCACCGAAATTGTCATTTTCCGATTGATTTAGATTTGAAGTGACTTTAAAATCACAATTAAAATTACAATTCGGCAATTTGAAACGCGGTTATCTACTTTCCCATTCAAGTTTAGTAAAAAGTTTAGTAAAATCAACAATGCAATTACGAATTCAAAGAAAAAGCTTAGATTTTCGTTTGCTAGGCCGAATTTGTAATTTTACAAGACTCTCTGGTGTACAGAGAGCAGGATATATTGGGAAGTTTTGGTAAATTGTAGACAATGATGCAGAGTTTGATTCCCACGTCCTCCAGGATTCGTTGTTCCAGCTGATTGTCAGCTGAACGTCGTGAGTTGACATTTGTTTGATATTAATCGTAAATTTAAATTATTCAATCAACTCCACAGTTTATTTCAAAACGACCTAAATTACTTCCGTTACAGTCTATCGTGCCAATCCTCTTTGGAAACACACCGGCTGGCGGATCAGTCCGCCAACTGGGTCACTATGGCCAAGAGATACAATCTCACAAGTTTGCACAGTTTGATCAATGATCAAATCATCAAATCATTGAGCCCACCCGCCACCGAATTACGATATGAGCCGGATCACCGCACCTGTTCATTTAATTTACAGCGACAACGACTGGATGGCTGCTGTAAAGGTAAATCAGCTCAAACTGTTTGGCGTTTTTACGGAACTTCCTGAGACATGGATATCTTTGGACAATTTATTGATTTTACTACGGTTTATCATAGTACGTTACTCAGTTGTACAAGGAACCCGGTCGAGATGCGACGAGTCCTTGATGGAAGATGGAATCACCTCGACCATCTCTGGGGAATAGACGCCAAGACACTTGTCTATGATAACATCATAGCAACAATACAAAAAAGCTACGTTGACTGAATATCGATCGAGTGTATATCAATAAATCTGGAGCCAAATCGCAACGACAAACTGATCTTCTGTGCTATCATATTCATAGTTTTCTACATGCAATTAGAAGTAGAACTGATTCGAAGTTACGCAAAACCTTTTAGACACGTCGTTTCTCTTTGGATTCGGAGAATCTGAGTTCGGTCTCTCCCCACCTAAAAAGTAGGTGTCACGATTATCTCGAACCCATTGTTGTCCTATCCTGATTGGCTCAAATGAGTTGTGTGGCGCTGTTCATGGTTCAGAATCAGGCTAAAGTGAGCTGTGAACTGCCACATGTCAGATCTGTCACCAACTGTCACCTGTCAGATTCTGTGAAAAGAAATTGTGATCTTACAAAACTCCGAAAAACGTTTGGATTGTGACTTTAAACGTTTACCACTTCTTCGACCTAAAAAGTAGGTGTCACGATTATCTCGAACCCATTGTTGTCGCTTAAGACCTATCCTAATTGACTCAAATGAGTTGTGTGGCGAGCTGTTCATGGTTCAGAATCAGGCTGAAGTGAGCTGTGAACTGCCACATGTCAGATCTGTCACCAACTGTCACCTGTCAGATTCTATCAAAAGAAATTGTGATCTTACAAAACTCCGAAAAACGTTGGGATTGTGACTTTAAACGTTTACGACTTCTTCGACCTATGGTTCAGAATCAGGCTGAAGTGAGCTGTGAACTGCCACATGTCAGATCTGTCACCAACTGTCACCTGTCAGATTCTATCAAAAGAAATTGTGATCTTACAAAACTCCGAAAAACGTTTGGATTGTGACTTTAAACGTTTACGACTTCTTCGACCTATGGTTCAGAATCAGGCTGAAGTGAGCTGTGAACTGCCACATGTCAGATCTGTCACCAACTGTCACCTGTCAGATTCTATCAAAAGAAATTGTGATCTTACAAAACTCCGAAAAACGTTTGGATTGTGACTTTAAACGTTTACAACTTCGAGCAACGTTTGGTTTTTGTATTAGTTTTGTTGAGTTCTTTTTTTGGGTTTTAGTTTTGTTGAGTTTTTTTTGGGGTGGTTTTGTCGAGACTAGGTCATGCCCCGTTTTAATCGAAGAAGACCTGGGCCATATTGCTTCAAAATTCAAGGTCAAA
The DNA here is from genome assembly GCA_018257835.1 of Euura lappo. Classification (NCBI taxonomy): domain Eukaryota; kingdom Metazoa; phylum Arthropoda; class Insecta; order Hymenoptera; family Tenthredinidae; genus Euura; species Euura lappo. The sequence goes on along the minus strand of JAEUYN010001021.1, from coordinate 200,035 downwards.
TATATTACAAGGTCAATACCACACTGTGTCCGGTCCCCGGCGAGTCGCCAAGTTACGGTCAATTTTTCATAATTGATTCAAATGAAGCAGTTGATTGTCGCCTGAATCAAAACTCTAATTTGGATCGGGAAATTATATCGCGTGTCTAATGGCATACGGACGTAAGCGCCATTATACGACTTTTTGCTGTTCGTAACGGCAAAAGGTCATATTTTTTATTTATTTTTTGTATTTGGGATAAAAACGCGAAGATTCGTTCATAAACGTTGAAATTTAATATTGGGTCAATTAAAAGCAGAAGGTCGTGACCACCATTTTTTTTTTTTAATTGGCGCTTACGACCTACCGCTTTTAACTACCAATATTATTTATCGAATTTTTTTATGGTCGTTCTTTCAATTTATCTTTGCGTTTTACGAGTTTTTACAGCTATTTGAAAAAATCATGAAAAATAAAAAAATAAAAATGGCGCTTACGACCTTCTGTTTTTAATTACCAATATTATTTATCGAATTTTTTTTATGGTCGTTCTTTCAACTTATCTTTGCGTTTTACGAGTTTTTACAGCTATTTGAAAAAATTATAAAAAATGAAAAAAAATAAAAATGGCGCTTACGACCTTATCTTTTATCTTAGTATTTTTTTTCATAAATTTTCGAAACGGTCGTTTTTCCGATTTATCTTTGCGGTTTACGAGTTTTTACAACTATTTGGAAAAATCATTAAAAATCATGAAAAAAAAATAATACGACGTTTTGCCTTTACGTTGTTTTTTAATTTTCCTTGAAAATTGTAATGCAAGAACGACGTATCCGCCAAACTTACGACCTTTTGCACTTACATTTTTCGATCTCGTAATTTCAATTGATCTATAATACGTTTTGACCGTTTTCAGAGCAAATAGCGTGAAAAAAAAAAATTATACGACCTTTTGCTACCAAAATCGCGTTTTTGGCGCTTACCACCTTATGCCATTAGACACGCGATATTTTAACGCATATATTCACTAATACACTTTTTTGCATCTTCTACATGTCGGTAGAGGTAACGTAAAGAGTAACTGAAAAAAAAAAATCAGGGATCATGCAGATTACGATCCACATAAAACGTAACAAACAAACGAGACTCGAAGAGATGTTCAGGAGACACACACCCTCTGAAATGAGCTGCTTTCAGAAGGTTGGACAGTTATTTTCCCGATCCAACGTCATAGAACATATGATATTAAAAATGTGAGAGCCACATATCTCAGCTTGATATTGATATATGATGATATTTCAAAGAATGTATATGACGAGTGATCGGCATATTATGCCGTGTCGCGCTGGATGATCTTGCATTTGAATTAAGCTTAACAATTCTAAGTTAACTGGCATATGAAATCTAATTACTTTCACCTATGGAATTTTAACTTCATTTTCATTTCACATCCTTGGTTTAACTTGAATATGCCTCAAAAATAAGTGTGCTTTGCGATAAATCTCGAATATCGTTCCGACGATTCATCCTGATTCGAATGCGAATTTCCGATGCCTAGATATTATCAGATTTGAAAAATGATCGATTCATTTGAATTAAAGCCGAATCACAACCGTCATTGAGACGTGTCAAGCGGATTTCCGAAAACCATGAATTTCTTGCTGGTGCTTTTCATTGTTTCGACCAGCTTCGCAGTTGCGCAGAGTAATGATACCGTATGGACTACGGAAACTCTTCAAGCAGCATTGGATGATGCGTCTAATGACGATGATGTCGCACCCGCGGTGAGTAATCGTCGTCAGAGAACATCATAACGGGACATTGAATTTAAATTGTGTTGCAAAATTGTAAAACTTTTGTTTCCATAGCCCGAATTGATAGCTAAAAATAATTATACCGTCGAAGTCCATCACGTGGTGACAGCCGACGGTTACATCCTCGAGATCCACAGAATCCCAGGGTCTCCAACTAGTCCTGCAGCTGGGGGCAAGCCCGTAGTCTTTCTCATGCACGGGATACTCTGTAGTTCTGCTGATTGGATTGTTACGGGACCCGGAAAGGCTCTTGGTGATTTTTTAAACGTTTGAAACCACAAGTTTTATTGAAACCCAGAACGAGAGAATTTGCACCACACATTTTTTTTTTATCGCAGGCTACCTCTTGGCAGACGCTGGGTACGATGTGTGGATGGGTAATGCAAGAGGCAATACTTATTCCAAAAACCATACTTCCTCTACTATCAGTGAAAAGGAATTCTGGAATTTCTCCTGGTATCAAATTGGCTACTACGATCTCCCGGCCATGATTGACTTTGCCCTCGAGAAGACGGGACTGCAACAAGTGATTTACATCGGTCACAGTCAAGGCACCACTACGTTCTACGTGATGGCTTCCACGAGGCCCGAATACAATGGCAAGATAGCGGAGATGTGGGCTTTAGCGCCTATTGCTTACGTAAAAAACATGTATAGTCCGATTCTCCAAACATTGGCCCGAACAACGAATCTCTTAAAGGTGAAGAATCAGTTCCTTTCTATTCTGGCTCGTACAGGTTATTTACATCTTGACGTGCTCATCGTATTGACTCCTATTTTTTAGACCTTTGGCCAACTGTTGGGTATCAACTATGTTTTTCCTTCTGACTCCTTCATAAGTACTGTTAGATCCAAGTTTTGCGAACTCGATGTCCTCCCACAGACTCTCTGCTCTAACATCATATTCATCATCGGTGGATATGATGTTGCTCAACTGAATGTGGTGCGTGGATAAACTATACATGTCACACATTACAATTATTACAATTCGATTTTATTACAATTCGAGTTACTATAATTATCCTTCTAGTCCATGCTACCAATTATATTCGGACATTTCCCGGCTGGCTCATCAGTCCGTCAAGTAGCTCATTATGGCCAATTAATACAATCTGGCAAATTTCGGCAATATGACCACGGATGATTGGAAATTTGAAAACATATGGCTCATCGACTCCACCGGCTTACGATCTGAGCTTGGTCACCGCGCCCGTTCACTTGGTGTATAGCGATAAAGACTGGCTCTCCGCTGTCAAGGTAATTTTTTCGAGATTCATCCGTTCATTTATTCAAATTATCAGAGTATAAATATCCGTTGTCTTTCCACATAGGACGTTACGCGGTTGAACGGCGAGCTTGCAAATTCTGTCGAGATGCGCCGAGTCCCTTACGACACATGGAGTCACTTCGATTATCTCTGCACGGGGAAAAATGCGGGTAGCCTAGCTCCCCGCCGGTGTTGTAGGCTCCTCACGAACGAGCGAACTTTTTCACCAGATATTTGGGCAGCTCAGCTCCCCGCACGGGCGAGCAATCGTACCACATTGTATGCGTTTGAGGAAGTACCAATACTATACATTAGCGGGAGTTCAGTCTCCCCGCAAGTTTGGGAAGCTAGCGCGCCCAAAATGGCTCAAACGGTGTCAAACACGGCCCAAAATGACGGGGAGGAAAGATTCTCGCAATGGGGCGCCACTGAGCTCGCATTTCTTCCCGTGATGGGGCATCAATGTCACAGAATTCGTATATGATTACGTCATCCGCGGACTCGAAAGCAGATATCCGACTATATGCAGATATACGATATGATATGTAGTATTTGACTCTGTATGAACGGTCAATAAAAGCTACCGCGTATCTTTCTATCGATTCCGTCTTACGTATAACCGGCTCACATTCCTTCATTCCCAAGTATTTTTTTATTTACTCAACATACACGTGCGCACAAACTTCTGTGACGCAGAGAAGCATATGTTTAGGTGTAAGGCTTTGATAGAGCACAAGGAAACCCAATCGAAATGCACCGTGTCCTTTATGAGGGATGGATTTAGTTTGATCATCTCTGGGGCATCGATGTCAAAGAATTAGCATATCATCGATACACTCAAAAGCAATTGTTATTCGTGAAAAAAGGCAGTGGCATAAATACCACCTTTTGCATCGACGTTAGGACCTTTTAAATTGCCTGAGACAATGGTATCACAAACAAGCGCAGATGCAACAGATGCAACTGGCACGATGGCAGAAAATATTCCAGAGATCGACGGTGTTCGGATTTATTCGTTGAGAGTTGAAGAGGAATGTGCTAATATTATTTTGTGGTTGAATTATCGATGTTGTTCTTTTTGACCTACGTATGCATCGACGGGGACGTGTTTATCTGTAATTACTGGAAAAACATGTTAACCAAGTTATTAACTTTGTCTCATAGCAATATTGCATATCGAGTGCCTGATGATATAAGGTCGCGTTATTGTACCTGTTTCCCTGATACCCGTATCAAGAACAGTAAAATATGTTAATGAACGTTGAACAGCACTCGAAGAACTGGACAGATAAGAGCTGATAGATACAATCATTAGGCTCGAATTTAGAAACGTGCGAATTTCTCAAAAAAATGTTTCCCAAGAACTAGAGATCTTTTCGGATATCAGCAGATATGACGCTGTTGATGCAAAATTAGGTGCCTCTATCTAATCGGACATGATCAGATAACATATGACAATTTTTCCGCGAAATAATGGCATATCTCTTGACCATTAAATTCTACGTTAATTAAAATCTGTCCGTTGTATTTCGCGATGCGGATCTTGAACGTCTTTTCTAAGAAATATCATTATCAAGTATAAATCAAAATAGACTCGTTGAAATTATCAATTAATGAAATCAATTTTATCAAAATTGAAAATACCGATTTACTTCGATAAGGATAAAAACATGAAGAAAATTAACGATATAGAAAGCTATCTTCGAGGATACATCAGATCAAACGGGTGTATATAGGACCGAAAGAAATTGGGACCTCAAACCAAGATTTGACAACCGCCATGAGGCTGCTGCTCTTATTCCTCGTTGCGCTTAGCGGCTCTATCGATGCAACTGTCGCCGAGATAAAATGGACTGCAGAAATGATAAATGCTATTTTCAATGGCGCAACTTGTGACGCTACTGCAACGGTCGTACGTATTAATTCTACCAGTTACTATTCCAATCTTACCGATTTTAGAAGCTCGATGATCTTTTCATGAAGCCGACATTGATAGCCAATGAAGGCTACAGGGTTAAGACTCATCATCTACGGACGGTTACATACTTGAGATGCACCGAATTCCTCCAACCCGTCGAAACCACGGACGCCCTCCGCCAGGAGGATTCCGGCATCCGGTTGTTTTCCTCATGCACTGTGCTCTCTCCAGTTCTGCTGATTGGACTATTATGGGGCTGGGGAAGGGTTTGGGTACACTGTGAAAAGCTGCTCGCCACAAATTCTAGTCCAGTGAAAAGGCATCACCATGTGACCTTTCTCTTTCTCTCTTCAGGTTACTTATTGGCTGATGCCGGATACGACGTTTGGTTGGGCGTTGGCCAGAGGCAATACCTACTCGAAGAATCACACGACTATCACAAGTAACAGACAATTCTGTCGCGTTTTTCTTGGCATGAAATTGGTATCTACGATCTTCCCGCCATGATTGACTATGTTCTTGAGAAAACGGGACAGGAGCAAGTGGTCTACATCGGTCACTCGCAGGGTACAACCGCATTTTACGTGATCGCGTCTCCGAGGACCGACTATAATGACAAGATCAAGGCCATGTTCGCTTTGGCACCTTTTGCCTGCATGGGAAATCTATTCAGTCCAGTACTGAGCGATAGATAACATGGATAACACCGGACGGCGAGTAATTCCGCCCTAGCGGATCCATATACACCGTTATTATGAGTGTTTTTTTGGTGTATTTTTGGTGAGGTATGATAATGGTGTAAATTTGGTCGCATTTAGGCGTAACACCATTCTACGTCCATTATTACACCAGAAGTACACGGTGTAATTCTGCATTTTTCATACTGTTTTTACACCGATTTCATACCCACCGATTTTATACTGATTTTACACCGATTTTACACCCACCGATTTTACACCGATTTTACGCCAATTGCACACCTTATCTATTTGACGAAAAGCTGTTTTCGTAACACCTGCATGGGAAGTTCGACTCCGCGCACGGTAGAGGGTGCGCGAAATGGCTGATTCCCTTACCGGCCGAGAGCAGTGCCGGAATGTGGACATTCCGGCACTCCGTGCTGTCCACAATCTCAATGGAATGTCCACATTCCAGCACTGTCCTCGGTCGGTAAGAGGATCAGCTATCTCGCACATTCTCCACAGTCCGCGAAGTCAGACTTTCCATATCAGGTTTTATACAAAAAACAGGATGTGGATCTCGTGCGGGTTGGCGATTCCTAACTCGTGTGAATGCCGACACTCGCCTTCGGCTCGTCCGGCATACCTCACACTCGTCCGGAATCGCCAACTTCCCGCACTTGATGCACAATATACTATTAGCTGTCTACAATACGTCTTTCAGGAGATACAGATAGCGCCACCTACGGAGCTACGGAGCTGTGTATAGAACAACATGGCTGCTGAATGATACGGAGTGGTTGTTTGAGATTTTTGTGCCTAGAGAAAAGGTAAGTTAAATTATTCTAAACAGTTACACATGATTGAATAACTTCCGCTTATTATTCCGTATCCGATCGGTGATCATCGTTGGGCTCATACCCTAGTAGCCAATACCTGCACTGCAGATTCTTATTCAAGAATCTGTCTGCAGTATTATCGCGGATCACCTGCAGATTCTTAGACCATATCGCGTGTCTAATGACAGAACGTCGGAAGCGCCAAAAAGACGTTTTTGGTGGCAAAACGTCGTATAAAAAATTTTTTGTTGCATTCGCTTTAGAAACGTCTAAAACGCATAGATTCATTGAAATTGGCAAGAAAAAAACGTAAGCGCAAAACGTCGTATCTACCAAAAATCAATGAATAAAAGAATAAGTTACATACGACGTTTTGTCATTACGTCACCGAGAGAAATGACAAAAAGTCGTACAATTTTTGTTTATTTCTCAAATCGCTTCAAAAACACCTGAAACGCAAAGATCTGTCGAAATTTTGAACTTCCGAACGTCCCACCGAAAAGTCGTAGGTATGTGCCGCGAATAAATGGAATTTATTTTTCGATCACATATTTTCGACGCTGAGGTGAAAAAATCGCGAAGCTTTACGTAATTCGAAACTCAAGTATTGATAATTGACCAAACTTGGACCGAATCTCGAAAAAAAGAAAAAATATATATATATACGTTTTGTCATTACGTCAGCGAGCAAAATGGCAAAAAGTCATACAATTTTTTTTTATTCCTCGAATCGCTTGTAAAACACCCGAAACGCGAAGATCTGTCGAAATTTTGAATTTCCGAACGTCCCACCGAAAAGTCGTATGTGCCGCGTTCGAGAAAAAAAGTTACATACGACGTTTTGTCATTACGTCAGCGAGCAAAATGACAAAAAGTCATACAATTTTTTTTTATTCCTCGAATCGCTTGTAAAACACCCGAATCGCGAAGATCTGTCGAAATTTTGAATCTCCGAACGTCCCACCGAAAAGTCGTATGTGCCGCGTTCGAGAAAAAAAGTTACATACGACGTTTTGTCATTACGTCAGCGAGCAAAATGACAAAAAGTCATACAATTTTTTTTTATTCCTCGAATCGCTTGTAAAACACCCGAAACGCGAAGATCTGTCGAAATTTTGAATCTCCGAACGTCCCACCGAAAAGTCGTATGTGCCGCGTCCGAGAAAAAAAAAGTTACATACGACTTTTCGGTGGGACGTTCGGAAATTCAAAATTTCGACAGATCTTCGCGTTTCGAGTGTTTTACAAGCGATTCGAGGAACAAAAAAAAATTGTATGACTTTTTGTCATTTTGCTCGGTGACGTAATGACAAAACGTCGTATGTAACTTTTTTTCTCTTTACGAGGTTTCATGAAACTTGACCATGTATGGATCGGTGCTTAAACAATCAATTATTATACTTTCGACAGAAAAAAAACCGGAAATCATATTTTTGGGGGATACGACGTTATGCAATTAGTCTACACAATTTATTCTGTTCACGTTCGTAACAAAAGGTTGTATCCGCCAGTACATACCACCTTCTGCCATTAGTTGACAGGCTTTTCGATTTCAACGGTTCTGTATGTATTTTTGCCTTCTTATTCGAAATACGAAAGAAAGAAAATTATACGCCCTTTTGCCATTAAAAACGACAAAACGTCGTATAATGGCGCTTACGACGTTCTGTCATTAGACACGCGATATCACTGCATTTCCTCTGCCAGCACAATGCTTGCAGAATCTGCATAGAAGTACATGGCAAGAATCTGTGTGCGCACTGTCTGCATAATCTGCTTGAATTTGAATTAGCGAACATAACCTATACAATCAATAGTCGAAACGAGCGACATTGATCGATATCGACCGCGTCTACGCTGACCATATCCAAGATGGCGAAGTGACAAGTAGAACAAGCGTGCACGTTAGCGAGACGATGGCTCATATTCAGAGTGTAATGTCTCTATACTTTAGAAATAATGTGGTTTGTGTCGAAAAAATATAACATTGATGACAATGTTAATGGGTATAAAGTCACAAACCAAGCTGTTTCTTGAGTAGAGAGTTGGAATGTGAACAGCTACTCAGAATCAGAGTATAATATTATACTCTGATTCTGAGGAGCTGTTCACATCCCAGATGGGCACTAAATCGAACCTGAAGTGATCTGCGTAAGATCTGCGTAAGATTCTGCACTGCAGAATCTGATATCAGTCCCCGACTCAAATGGTGAAGTAGACCACTAGTGGTCTGCAGGAAGATCTGCAGCAGATCTGCAGTAAGACTGCAGGCAGACTTCAATCATTTTGCTACTAGGGTATTATCAATTGATGCATGTGCGGTATACTAAATCGATTCTATATACATATATATACATATAACCTCCTCTCATTTCTATTATCTCGAAAAGTAATTAAATTTGACTTCCCAACTACTTTTCACATGAGAAAATATTAATATCATTACATAATATTCATATTATTACTGCATAATATTAATTATAATTATTATTATTTCATAGATTATTCAGAAGTCATCATCATGGCCAGTCGAATGTATACCTCTTATATACACTAATTCTCCTGCTAAGTACTACTTAATATATACCAAATATTAATGTGCTTTGAAGAATCTACGACGATAAACTGAAATATGTGATACATACCAGAATAAATCATTGAATTTCCCATTTAAATAAACCATGTCCATTGAATCTTATTTCCTTTCACTTTTCATTGCCGCTCTGTGCATAATTTATGAATGCATCGCATCAGTACCGGTATTTATACGACATTTTCAGGCGCAAATCCGTTTGGTGTGAAATGGATGTAAAATCGGTGTAAAAGTGGAGTTAAGCTTTAAGGCCGCCGCCGACTAGTGCACTGCACTGCACTGCACAGCACCTTTCGTATGTATGAATATATCTGTATATAATATATATATAGATATATTTCACGTGATCGAAGGCGCTGTGCAGTGCAGTGCAGTGCTCTAGTCGGCGGCGGCCTTTACTCTTATGCCGACAGTTTTCAATTACGAACGCCCAGGAAATAAGCGTCACAAAATTATGGGTGGGGGTCAAAATTCCGAAAGATCAAAGAGTCGACGGGTCAAAATGCCGAAAATCAAAAAACCGAAATTAGAAGATGTAGAAAGGCTATAATTCCGAAAGTCTATTGAGACGGAAAATGAGACATCCGAAAACAGAAGTGCCGAAAAAGATTCTACCGAAAAAAAATTTTCTGAATGGGCAAAACCCAGACAGCACAAACACATCTATGCAATATGTATAAAATATATCGAAAATGATATTCAATATCAGTAGAATATTTGTACATCTTCAAATTACGTGCTTGAAATATTGTAGCAATATAGGTTTGGTCCTTTTTTAATATTCAGCATATGTATTCTCGGGATATTGTACAAATATTTAAATAATATTTCACGAATGTCCTATACAGCAATGCAACGTTGCAGCAATACTGAAGCAATTTTGCAGTAATATTGTGTTGTCGTACTGTAATAATAATAGTACGAAAGCAAAAAAAAAAAAAACTTGTTCTGACGGGGAATCGAACTGTGATCCCAACACCCGCCTCGTCCTACGAACCGCCCGCTCTATCCACTGCACCAAACTACTCATTGAACGAGAGAGCAACTTTGAGTTATATATGGTCAGAGCTTCATATTTACTGATTGATATTTAATCCGTCTGATCAAAGAAATGCCCACATATACCAAATCGAATCATAACACATCATATCCATTGATATGATGTGTTATGATTCGATTTAATTAATACACGACCAGCATTCAATTTCACGTATTTTCATTAGATCAAATTTGTGAAGAGTATACCAACATCGATATGTCAATATTGTAAAACACTTACAATATTCGTACAGAATTTGAAATATTTTTGAAACGTAAGCCGGTTAATATTGCATACATATTCTCCGAGTATATTTTTAAAATATACTGCAGTTGTAGGAAATATATTTGCAATATTAATGCATATGCACTCATGAATATTAAATTCGAAATATATTGAGAATATTGTACCCAATATGTCGAATATTTTCAGACGTTTTCAGACATTTCCAGATATTCTTTATATATTTTGTGCTGTCTGGGAATTACGGCCAGCCAAATATCACAGAGAAGACTTGAAAAAAGCCTAAATTTTCGGTTTAGTGACCTTTCGGCAAAATGGCCTCTCGGTGGATTGGTTATTCGCCCTACTGAAAATATTGGGATGAGATCTGATAAACGATCTCAGATGAATTCTGATGTGCGCTTGTACGAGATCTCATATTGGCACTAATGAGATCTCACCTGAGATTCTGGTAACGAATTTGAACTGAGACAAGGTTCTGAAATCTCATGTGCGATCCTGCATCAGATCTCATGTGGCCTAAGATGAGATCTCATCTTGTATCTCATCTCGGATCTCATATCAAATTTGAACTACGATTCCATGTCAGATTTTCGTGATTTTGGATCAGATTTTGAATCGAAAATCGGGAAAATCTTAGGCAAGTAAAAAATTGTTATTCGTTTCGGACGCAGGAACATCACACCACAGAATCTTACAATAAGTAATGTTTTTATTCATCACATTTTTCCGAAAAATTGCATATTTCACATGTTTACAAAACTCTTTATGTAGGTTGCTTTGTTCGTAGAGTAGGAATTAGGAATAAAACTCTCGGGTGTCGACCAATTTTAATAAGAAACTTCTAACGCTTTGGTTGTTCCGCCGACGACTATGATCTTCAGGGCTGAAAAATATGGTTCATAAGTATTTTGTGAATGCTATTATACTCAACTTGATAATTTATATCCATACTTGAACTGATATTCTTCGAGAGCTATTGTTAACAATGAATGACCGACTCAGTCATGTGGCGAGTTGTAGGTTATGATGAGGTTACGTCACTACATCTAAGGTTTGGTGTAACGGATTGATTTCAAAATATCTTGAAAGGAGATTGTTGATTCCGAAATTATCATTTGCTAATAAGGAATTGACCATTTCTACAAAGACTTACAATTTTAGTGGCCTCTTGACGTCTATAGCTACCGAGGTGTTGACGGCTCGAATGTCTGGAGAGATGTGAGGCGACTAGGTGAGCATGGAGGAAAACGTAATCGAAACGTCTGACGCCATATTGTCATAACCTCACATCTCTCCAGACATTCGAGCCGTTAACACCTCGGTAGCTATAGACGTCAAGAGGCCACTAAAATTGTAAGTCTTTGTAGAAATGGTCAATTCCTTATTAGCACATGATAATTTCGGAATCAACAATTTCCACTGATCTATATACTAACTGGATAGCTGATACCCACGCGAGCAGCGGGCCGGTTAGAAGCCTCGCCAGCGCCACCGAATATTTCCAGGAGAACTAAATTTCCCTAATCTGCGCATGCGTCGACGCGCTTCATTCAAACATAACCACGTAGAGATGAGTGATTCGATAATGAATCCTATTTTACGGTGGCAATTCATGCAACCGTCAAATATAGAGAACAGAGTGTTGCTGTAGGCGGACATTTCACCATTCGGGGTGTATAATACGAACGTGAACTGACGTTATTATGATATACCATACTATACTTCCATATTTTTTCAAGTTGGTTAGAGAGGAAGAATCAGAATTGTTTTCAGATCTTTCCGTACATGAAATATTGATTGCTCATTTTTCTTAATAAACACAACGGCCCATATTTACTGTGTATATCGATCATACCTTATACGTGACTTACAATTCGTTTTGAAATTGACGCTATCAGCCACGCATGGCAGCGCATGTCTGCTACGGCGCATGCTCAGATAGCACTCATTTAGTTCTCCTGGAAATATTCGGCGGCGCTGGAGAGGCTTCTAATCGGCCCGCTGGGACCCTATGCTTTTGTATGGCAAACAGCTATCCAGTTAGTATAGAGATCAGTGACGATTTCCTTTCAAGATATTTTCAAATCAATCCGTTACACCAAACCTTAGATGTAGTGACGTAACCTCATCATAACCTACAACTCGCCACATGACCAGCCCGGTGACACTATCCAGTTTGACTGATTCCCTTACTGTCGCCAACCGCTACGCCGCGCTGGGAGTAGTGTGCCCTGTCGGTGGGCGTGGTTACAACGGAAAAATTTGAAAGACCTCGAAGCACGTATTTCAATAACCAGATCCCTTCCCAAATATCCATTCTCCGTTAAGGGCATGCTGGACTCAGTATTTCCGTATTTAAAAAATGATGAAGCCCGATATGAACGGGGGGGTGTTTAATGGGTTCCTTAGACGATTTGTAATCAAATTGGTAGCTGCATGAACGTGTATCTCACCAAAATCGAGTAAAATAAGCCTTTTTTGTGTTGCGAAGCGTGAGACCGTCACTTGTTTTCACTCATATCACCGACTACGTATCTCAAAGGTGGAAACGGGCTATGTAGCGAACTCATAAATATAATTCCACTCACATATATCGCAAAACTTGTTCATTTCACTCAACGATGAAGCCTGAGAATTGTTTCCAGAAAAAGACTGAAATTCTCGGTATAAAGCATCCATGTTGGATCGTTTCGCGTTGCGAGTCGGGCCGAGCAGCGCTTGCCAACCTTCGTCTCGCGGTCCTGCGTTTCACGAACCGCCGTTCCTTGTTCAGCGCTATGACAGCTGAGCGGGAATTCAAACGGAAATAATTCGGAATAATAATCGTTATAACAAATGTAAGGTATGTATAAGTCGTAAAAATTTGTAAATTAGTCTAATTGTAAGTAGTAATGTATTCGATGAAGTTATGGAGACGGAAACCATGTAACCCCGAGGGGAACAATAAATAAACATACATAAACATACACAAACATACATAATAATTATAATAATGCATTGTTATTATTATCATTATCATTATCATTATCATTATCATTATCATTATCATTACAATTTCCGAAATAATAATCATAACAATTATTATAATAATTATTATTATTATTATCTTTGAAGTTTATTTGGTATCGAGGATCAAATGAACAACACATATTGACGTTTCGACCCTGGAGAGGGCCCTCTTCAGAACTATAACAATAGTATTATTTTTATTTATAACGAATCATATTTTTACAGTGTTCTTAATGAATAAAGAATACTTACAAGTCTATTTCATAGTAATTCTATATAAATAAAAAAGGGGGGAGTGAGCACGGCGATCTATAACTGAAATCAATAATTTTTAGGTTAGGAAACGCGAAATTTTTTACAAGTCCCAAAATGGGTTAAACTCACAATTTACGATGCCGGTTATGCCTAAGGCAACTTGTCCGGTTCTTTAGGAGACATAATTGGAAAAAACTTTAAGTGATCGATTAATCAAATGTCGATTAAGTTTTCAAAAACGAGTCGTGGAGCTTAACGGATTCGGAGACAACCGGAAAGAGAAGAAGTATCAGTCTCGACCAATGAGGAGACAGATGACCGTAACCAATCATGTACAGTGTTAGTGTGACTGGTGGTCATGTTTTTTGGCGGTAATTTTGAAACCAAGGTGAATTGTAAATCCGTTAAGCCCCGAGACCGTTCTTTTTATTTCATTGAATTGGAATTTGATTACAATATCTTCAAATTCCAATTCAAGGAACAGGATCAGAGCAAACCAAAATAGGAGGCACAAAGGTTGTCAACATCAGTTCGAAGGTGTATGGCGGTCTTATCTTTCACAATGTGGCACATTTCGTGGATTAATCTTTTTCTATTATTATTTTCTTTGTACAATATCTCTACTTCATCGTATTTGAACTGATGGTCATGATTGATTTTGTGTTTTGTTAATGCAGTGTGTTCACTTTCTTTTCTATTAACATTTTTGTCGTGCTCTTTCAGCCTAGTTTTTAACCAGCGTCCAGTTTGACCTATATATGACGCCTGGCAACCACCACAAGGGATCTTATACACTACATTCGAATTGAGAGGCACAGGGGTCTTGTCTTTGAGAGAGCTATAGATATGTGACAGATCGTTCACGTTTTTAAAGACACATGATACGTTGTATGGTCTTAAAGTCCTTGACACTGATTGTGACAGACCTTTGACATAAGGAAAACAAAACTTGAGTGGATTTATATCTGGTGACTCATCATCAGTGTTGGACGTTCCATTAGCTCTATTATCTAAAGTTTTTAGTCGTTTCAAAACGTAGGTGTCCACAAAGGTATCAGGGTAGTTATTTTCAATTAGAACATCCCGGACCAAGTTTAAATTCTTTGAGTGGAACGAGGGATCTGATAGCAAGACACTACGGTCTACAAGGCCGAAGATAACACCAATTTTTTGTTTGATGGGATGGTGGGTTTAAGTGGTGGTGGTCAAGTTTTGTTTTCCTTATGTCAAAGGTCTGTCACAATCAGTGTCAAGGACTTTAAGACCATACAACGTATCATGTGTCTTTAAAAACGTGAACGATCTGTCACATATCTATAGCTCTCTCAAAGACAAGACCCCTGTGCCTCTCAATTCGAATGTAGTGTATAAGATCCCTTGTGGTGGTTGCCAGGCGTCATATATAGGTCAAACTGGACGCTGGTTAAAAACTAGGCTGAAAGAGCACGACAAAAATGTTAATAGAAAAGAAAGTGAACACACTGCATTAACAAAACACAAAATCAATCATGACCATCAGTTCAAATACGATGAAGTAGAGATATTGTACAAAGAAAATAATAATAGAAAAAGATTAATCCACGAAATGTGCCACATTGTGAAAGATAAGACCGCCATACACCTTCGAACTGATGTTGACAACCTTTGTGCCTCCTATTTTGGTTTGCTCTGATCCTGTTCCTTGAATTGGAATTTGAAGATATTGTAATCAAATTCCAATTCAATGAAATAAAAAGAACGGTCTCGGGGCTTAACGGATTTACAATTCACCTTGGTTTCAAAATTACCGCCAAAAAAAAAAAAAAAAAACATGACCACCAGTCACACTGACACTGTACATGATTGGTTACGGTCATCTGACTCCTCATTGGTCGAGACTGATACTTCTTCTCTTTCCGGTTGTCTCCGAATCCACGCACAGAATAATCAAAATTCCGATTCTTTTGAGAGATTTTCAAGTTTCAGCATAAAAAAAACTAGATAAGGCAGAGGTGTAAAGTCGTATACGCCCTTTATTTTTATTTTTTTTTTTTATCTTGAAAATGTTGTGAAAATCGGAATTTCAATTCTTCTATGCGTTGCACAGGACAAGAGTATTTGTGAAAAAAATGGCGTACTACGACTATACGACTTTATACCGTTGCCCTGTCAATGTTTTTTTTTTTTTTTTTTGAATTTTGAATTTTGAAAATTTCACATAAAGAACTCTGAAATCAGACTTTTTTATGCGTTTCACAGGATTTTAGAGTTTTTGTAGAAAAAGAAAAAAAAATGGCGCATAGTTTTCATTTCCATTTACAAATTTCACCACTTTCGAGTAAATTTTTTGCAATGATAATAATAATAATTATCATATTGTTATTATCATAATAATAATAATTATTATCATAATATTATGATAATAATTGTTATTATTATTATTATTATTATTATTATTATTATCGTCATCATCATCATTATCGTCGTCATCATCATCATCATCATCATCATCATCATCATCATCATCATCATTATTACGGAAAAAATTGAAATTCCGATTTTCACAACATTTTCAAGATAAAAAAAAATCGAATAATAAATGGCGTTTACGACTCTATACCTCTGCCTTGTCCAGTTTTTTTATGCTGAAACTTGAAAATCTCTCAAAAGAATCGGAATTTTGATTATTCTGTGCGTTTCATAGGATTTCAGTGTTGGTAGAAAAAAAAATGGCGCATACGTTTTCATTTTCATTCACAAATTTCACCACTTTCGAGTAAATTTTTTACAATGATAATAATAATAATTATCATATTGTTATTATCATAATAATAATAATTATCATAATATTATGATAATAATTGTTATTATTATTATTATTATTATCGTCATCATCATCATTATCGTCGTCATCATCATCATCATCATCATCATCATCATTATTATTACGGAAAAAATTGAAATTCCGATTTTCACAACATTTTCAAGATAAAAAAAAAAATAAAAATAAAGGGCGTATACGACTTTACACCTCTGCCTTATCTAGTTTTTTTTATGCTGAAACTTGAAAATGTCTCAAAAGAATCGGAATTTTGATTATTCTGTGCGTTTCACAGGATTTCAGTGTTAGTACAAAAAAAATAAAAAAATGGCGCATACGTTTTCATTTTCATTCACACCACTTTCGAGTAAATTTTTTTCAATGATAATAATAATAATTATTATTATAATAATTGTTATGATTATTATTTCGGAAATTGTAATTATAATGATAATAATAATAATAATAATAATAATAATAATAATAATAATAATAATAATAATAATAATAATAATAATAATAATAATAATAATAATAATAATAATAATAATAATAATAATAATAATAATAATGATAATAATAACAATGCATTATTATAATTATTATGTATGTTTATGTATGTTTATGTATGTTTATGTATGTTTATGTATGTTTATTTATTGTTCCCCTCGGGGTTACATGGTTTCCGTCTCCATAACTTCATCGAATACATTACTACTTACAATTAGACTAATTTACAAATTTTTACGACTTATACATACCTTACATTTGTTATAACGATTATTATTCCGAATTATTTCCGTTTGAATTCCCGCTCAGCTGTCATAGCGCTGAACAAGGAACGGCGGTTCGTGAAACGCAGGACCGCGAGACGAAGGTTGGCAAGCGCTGCTCGGCCCGACTCGCAACGCGAAACGATCCAACATGGATGCTTTATACCGAGAATTTCAATCTTTTTCTGGAAACAATTCTGAGGCTTCATCGTTGAGTGAAATGAACAAGTTTTGCGATATATGTTAGTGGAATTATATTTATGAGTTCGCTACATAGCCCGTTTCCACCTTTGAGATACGTAGTCGGTGATATGAGTGAAAACAAGTGACGGTCTCACGCTTCGCAACACAAAAAAGGCTTATTTTACTCGATTTTGGTGAGATACACGTTCATGCAGCTACCAATTTGATTACAAATCGTCTAAGGAACCCATTAAACACCCCCCCGTTCATATCGGGCTTCATCATTTTTTAAATACGGAAATACTGAGTCCAGCATGCCCTTAATGAAGGTATTAGAACGCTTATACATCAATATTAGACAGTAATTACGGGGGATTCCACGTCAAAACGACCGAAAAAACAAGATTTTTTCCCTGACTCCTTTCGATTTGCTTTTCCTTTTGCACAGTCAAACTGCATGTTGAAAGGATGAACTGTGATTTTTTTCAGATTTTTCGAGTTTTTCGACTCATCATTCTATCACAAAAAATCATCGAATAAATTGATTTTCGATTCCTTTTTACTTTTCGCGCCTAGATAGCTCAAAACGTGAACGATGTGTGAAAAAAGTTCCAATACGAAAATGTTGGGGTTTTTTGTGAACTTTTCGAGAGTATTTTCATCAGATTTTCGATACCCCGTTCAAGTGTGGTTTTAATACAAAGTGATTGCAAATCATTCATAACCCAAAAGTGCCCCAATCGAATTGGCTGAAATTTATACACAGCGTGTCTTTTTCAATGCCAAAGGTTGTCTGAAAATTTCAAAGTGGGCCGAGCAGTGGTTCAGAAAATGCATCAACAAATATTCGCACAGTGGCGAGAATTCGGCGATTATGAGGTCGCAAAACAGTTTTGTGGCCACGATTTGAAAATTCAAGATCAATATGCATTATTCTTGTTTGCATACTCGCGATCGCCCTTGAATTTTTGAACTGCGAATTCACGTTGGATCAAACTATTGAATGAAAAATAAACCACGTGTTCGTATATTAATAGTCAAACTTTTATTTATTAGCATTTGTGAAGTTATTCGGTGGGTGTTCGAGGTTATGTCGCAACTTTTTGAATCAGCTTTCGAATTTTTTCGACGTAACCACGCCCACCGGCCGGGCACACCACCCCCAGCGCCGCGTAGTGGTCGGCGACAGTAAGGGAATCACTGTCTAACATTAGCGGTATGGGGAAGTGTCACCGGGCTGCACATGACTGAGTCGGTCATTCATTTTTAACAGCTCTCGAAGAATATCAGTTCAAGTATGGATATAAATTATCAAGTTGAGTATATAGCATTCACAGAATACTTATGAACCATCCCAGATAACAATTGTGCGGCGCACTTCAGCCGCATTACATGATTTTCACGCGGTGCACGCGAGAACACGCCGTTTTCACTAGCACGAAGTGATCGGTAGATCGGAGTAGGCATTATGAGTCGCATTTCGCCATCTCATGTGCAGTCACACAATGTCGGTACAATGAGATGCATGTTGTGCAGAGATCGTTAAATTGATTCTGAAATACCTTGCATAATATGTTTTTTCACTCCTTGCATAATATGTTTTTTACTCGAGTAAGCGCAGGTTCCGCAGTCAGTCTGCTTTTACCTTCTATAACTGAAAGTTCTACACCGCGCGTCTAATAATTCCGGTACACGAAATGAGTTTCCTTCGTTTGAATAGAGTAATCGGTCCTCTAGCGTCTGGAAGAAGAAGACTTTGTCCACTTCAGGAGTTCGGAAACTGTTACAAATTTAGCTCACATATTCCACAAAGTAATGATACCGCTTCCGCCGTAGAGTTGGCTTATTCTTTTTACGAACCGACCAAAAAACTGGACGATGAGTCTTCGAAAAAAGCGCCGATTGTACTCCTCCACGGCCTACTTCGTTCGAAGGAGGACTGGAATCCGTTGGCGAAATCATTGAGCCAGAAAACCAATCGCAAGGTAATTATTGTCGTCAATGCCTAATTACCAACCCGATTCAACGATATTAGCATTAGCATCGAAGATACTTCCGTTTCCGGGGTCAAAGTGCACCACTGGTTTGGTATAGGGGTACGGAAAGCCAATGTCACGGAAAAGCGTCTTAGCGTTTAGCTGAAGTTAACAATAATGACGTCCCAACTTTACGTTACGTAATCTTCGCCACTTTAATAATTACTATTCCGCAAAGAAGGTGAACTCGGTGCCAGTCTACAAAATATTGTAGATGCTCGAATATAGGAGCCTGAAACTGCTTCCAAAGTCTGAAAACCATTATTTGACGTCTAGGTGATATCGCCGGACCTGAGGAATCACGGTGAAAGCGGTTACTCTCCGGAAATGTCTTACGCAGACATGGGGAGGGACGTGGATCGCCTTTTGACCGATCTTGGAATAGATAGGGCGGTTTTGATGGGACACAGCCTGGGTGGTAGAGTAGCGATGTACTTGGCTCTGACTCGTCCAGAATCGGTTGAAAGGTTGATATCCGTCGATATCGCGCCGTACAGACACAGCAGCCTGATGAAAATCCTGCTGCATTTCGGAAGATCGCTCAAGACCTTCCGGTTTGAGGAACATGTCTCGTTGTCGGAAGCTCGAATAGCCGCTGATCGCCGATTATCGGATATCGTCGCGTGGGGAGAATTGCGTCAGGTGCGTTGCTCTGTTGCACATGCCTGCATTGAGAAAAAGACGCGGAATAACGCGTGTCTCTTATTTTTCTGAATTTTACAGTACTTGGTGGAAAATGTTGTCGAGTCTCTCACCGAGTCAGGAAAGTACCAATGGGGCCCGAAACTCTTGGTTATAATGGACAATTGCGAAGCCATCGGCACTTTTCCCAATTTTGGCGATCGGTCCGCATTTGCGGGACCGTCTCTTTTCGTAGGCGGTACACAAGGCGACAGCATCATTCCCGAGGACCATGAAAAGATCAAAGAATTATTTCCAGCGGCTCTGTTTCGGTTCATCGACGCAGGCCACTGGATCTACAAGGAAAAGCCTCAAGAGTTCCTCGATATCGTTGTCTCGTTTGTTACGATGGAATAGATGCTAATAAATCATATAGTATGATCATATAGTCATATAGCATGGTAATAGTTCATGGTGACTTGTGACATTTTTATTGTGTCCAACGTGTATGATGAAGTCGCCAGAATGTATACATACAGGGTGAGTTATCTCCGGCTCCGAACGAGGGAGGGGCTTATTAGTATGGACGGCATATGCCGATATTGATAAGCCCCTCCCTCTTTCCTATGGCATTAGCAGTGATAAGCCCCTCCCTCATTCGGACCCGGAGAAAACTCAGTCTGTATATATACACAATAACAACCTCTCTACATATGTCTATATATGTATATAATAAAGTTTTAACGTTGATTCGTCTGTTGTTTAACTGTCGGATAAGAAAATTTTCCCAGTTTATCAGAAACTATGAGTATTGCATAATTTCAAGAACTGCATCACAATATACCTATAAGAATCGATGAGGATGAAAATCCGATGCGGTTTTATCATTTATAGAAGATGGTTTGTGTGAGTGTGGGGAGGATCCCGAGACGGTAGAGCATTTGCTCTGGTTCTGCTCGAGATATCGAGCAAATAGAGGTCCTCTGGTAAATTATCTGGAGAGCAGAGGTATAGATTTTGATTCACCTGTGGACAGGTTGGCGATCCAGGGGGACGAGCCGAGTTGTCACCTTTTTTTTATAGTTAATAGGATTCTAATATAAGCAGAGCAGGTAGAAATAACGAAAAAAAAGCACAAGGATCAATAATAAGTTGAATAATATAGAGCCGAGTTGTCTCCTTTTTTATAGCTGATAGGATTCTAATATAAGCAGAGCAGGTAGAAATAACGAAAAAAAATCAAAAGGATCAATAATAAGCTGAATAACATCGAGCCGAGTTGTCTCCTTTTTTACAGTTAATAGGATTCTAATATAAGCAGAGCAGGTAGAAATACGGAAAAAAAAATGGATGAAGTCTATCATTACCAAAAAAGGTAAACCTGCAATTAGAATATGAACATTACACAGAGACAAGTTTCACTTACTTCTCGTGAGAGAAGCATCGCTTGCAAGGAACATTTAAACACCAAGACAACTTACAAAGCTCTCATTGAGAACGGAAGTATAAATACCGGCTACAAAACACACACCATCTAAATCTAGTGCGATCACAGACCTGGGGAATTTTTCCAAGACCTCGCTGCTTCACAGGAGAATCCGGTGTCGTATAGGCGGGAGTTATTCGAGCAATCTGATACCTACCCGATTCTTGGAACAATCCCTCCCCCCGTTTTGTAGTTTATATTTTTGATAGGGCCCCAAGAAAAAAATTGGGGAATAAGAACACCGTCATCCTTGGAAAAGCCCTCCGGGAACGAAACATGAAGATCAGGAGTATAAATAGTGCAGGTTCGGAAAAAATAGTCTTGCAATTTGAAACCGGCGAGCTTGCAAATAAATTTGTAGACGAAGGAATTAACCGTTTCAACAAAAACTGGATTGCACTCATCCCGAGTTCATGTATTCACTCTGTTGGGTTAATACACCGGATGCCGATTTCTTTCAACGAAGAGGACATTTGGACAAGAATTGACGAGGTTTCAAAAAAAGTCATATCTAGAATTAAATGTATGAATAAAAAGCAAGTCTACGAAGATGAGGGCAGAGAAGTAATTGAATTTGAAAATTCCGGCTCAGTTAAGATTTTCGCTCCAAGCAAGATCAACAATCCCCGCCAAAGGACAACCAGGTACCTTACACATCGCAAGTCTCTATACGTCTCCAATCACCCCCCTACTGAAAATCGAATTTCGTTACCGAGATCTGATGTGAGCCTATGTGGGGATCTCACCTGATCTCACGTGAGCTGATATCAGAACTCATATAAGAATTTGGTCTCACATCAGATCTCATGCCTCGATTTTCAGTAGGGCCACCTTTGAAAGCCTGTGCGTCGGACTACAACTAAGGTCGTGGATCAATGTAAATCACTTCTAAGTGTGGGTGGATCGCGGATTACTCGCGTTTTTGATCAGAACCGTGTGGGTACCTCCGGACTTTCCGGGAGATTCAGAGCCTTAGCTGCAGTCCATTTCTCACATATCACAGTGTATTCAATAAGAGACCGAGGGTTGCGGGGACGGACCATCAAAACATCAACAACAAGTAAATCCACTCATCCTACTCAATTTTCACAGTATTACTAACACTCGTAATAGAGATTAAGTTCGACACTGGAAATGATAGAATAATCAGATAATCTCAGACTTAGACTGAATTTCTTTTTAATGGCTCAGCAAATAAAAGTAAGTCCACTTCTTCTCTTGGCAAGAAGCAAATGACTTTGCAGTAGTCAATGGGATTAACAGAGTAAATGGGAATTAGATTGCATTGGTCCCAAATGTATGCGTTTTCACATGCATTATATGTAAGTTCAACTTGGACATGGTTGAGCTTAGAGGAAGGTGAGGAAGTTCAATTCTCTGATCAAGCAGGTACTCCGTAACAAGAGATCTCTGAAGCATCGGCCTCGGCAAGTTTGGAAAATGAAATCTCGTCAGCCGAGATTAATCGTGAAAAAACCCTTGCAACTCAGGATATTTTAGATGAGATCAAGGTGAGAATTGAAAGTAGCTATGGTAATATATGACTCGGATATAGCTAAGGCGTTCAGGCATGTATAAGTTGAAACACGTGTGGATATATGTCAGATACTTTGATTAGATCTGACGACGACTCAAATAATATTTAAATCTGCCGCCCCAGGCCAAGCGGCCTTGTCCGGTGGACAAGATTAGCATTGGCGCGCTATTACGTAAATACATACCCAGATAACAAACGTGCTGCTCACGTAGCCCTCATGGCATGAGAGTCACTCTGCACTAGAAAAAATACATTGTTGGGTTAACAAAGTGCCGTGCTAAATAGAGGACAAGTCGAGTTTTCTGTAAAATCTACATAAAGTTCAGTGAGAGTTACAAGGCTCTTACTTGGAGCTACCTAACTTTTTGTAAATTTTACAGAAAACCGGGCTTGTCCCCTATTTAGCACGGCACTTTGTTAACCCAACAATGTATTTTTTACCGTGTGTGATGGCTAAACCGCACAGTATTTGCCAGCACACGCCCGCAAGAAGCTGAGTGCGTGCGAAATAAGTCTCATTTTCCCATCACAAATGTTATCACACTGTGAGGGAAAAATGCGACTCACGGTGTGCATATACTAATTATTTATGTTAGTCTGCAATATGTAGTGCACTATTCATTACTCAAATAATGGTCAATGGATTGTGAAACTATTGGTAATTAATGAGGTAATGCATAAAGGATTTGAATTGCATTGCTCATTACCAAAGTAATGGATAATGTATTTGAATTGTATTACTCATTACTAAAGTAATGGATGATGGATTTGAATTGCATTACTCATTACCAAGGTAATGGATAATGTATTTGAATTGTATTACTCATTACTAAAGTAATGGATAATGGATGGATAATGGATGTGAATTGCATTACTCATTACCAAGGTAATGGATACTGTATTTGAATTGCATTACTTGAATTGTATTACTCATTACCAAAGTAATGGATAATGGATTTGAACTGCATTAGTCATTACCAATATAATGGGCAACGGAGTCGGATGGCATTATTATTCATTACTAAAAGATTGAGTTAGGAGCTTGGATTACAGTAATGAATCGCAATCATCATTTGACGCAACCAAATGATTTATTAGACATTATCACTCTTAATGGGAAAAAATTGCATTGCTCATTAAAAATGTAATGAATAATGGAGCGAATATCCATTATTAATTACCAAAAAATGCATAACAAAGAAAAACCCATTACTCATTAAAAATGTAATGGATAATGCAGCAAATTTCCATTAATAATTAGCATGGTAATGCGTGATGGACAAAAATTCCATTGCTTATTAAAGATGCAATGAGTAATGAATTGGATAATGCATTAGTAGAATAATGCATTTTTCACAACTCTGATATACATCAATTGCTCTGATAAGTATGGTCGGTTATTGGAGGTGTCATCGAGTGAAAATATATCAGTAGATAATTCCCCATTGTTACAACATAATGACGATAAAGTACCAACAAAGTTCGTAAGACATGGTTGGAGCGCTTGAGACACCGGAATTCAGTCGAACAACGAAGTTAAGCAACATTGACCGCGACTAATAGTTGGATGGGTGACCGTGGAGCAAGCTTGGGGTCGAGCCTGTCTTGGAACATGTTTTTCAATAATGTACCTAATATTTCGTTCCCGGCACACGACATGCGAGCGATATGCCCCTCAATTGATGACACAAATGTCTGGTGAGGTGAGGGCACACAGTAAGGGTAAATCCGCACACGTGCGTGCGTATACGCCATCACTGTGCAGAAATTTTGCTATCTGGTATATTTTTCAGCCCTGAAGATCATAGTCGTCGGCGGAACAACCAAAGCGTTAGAAGTTTCTTATTAAAATTGGTCGACACCCGAGAGTTTTATTCCTAATTCCTACTCTACGAACAAAGCAACCTACATAATTGTATATGTATGAATACTAATAATACTATTAAGAGTTTTGTAAACATGTGAAATATGCAATTTTTCGGAAAAATGTGATGAATAAAAACATTACTTATTGTAAGATTCTGTGGTGTGATGTTCCTGCGTCCGAAACGAATAACAATTTTTTACTTGCCTAAGATTTTCCCGATTTTCGATTCAAAATCTGATCCAAAATCACGAAAATCTGACATGGAATCGTAGTTCAAATTTGATATGCGATCCGAGATGAGATACAAGATGAGATCTCATCTTAGGCCACATGAGATCTGATGCAGGATCGCACATGAGATTTCAGAACCTTGTCTCAGTTCAAATTCGTTACCAGAATCTCAGGTGAGATCTCATTAGTGCCAATATGAGATCTCGTACAAGCGCACATCCGAATTCATCTGAGATCGTTTATCAGATCTCATCCCAATATTTTCAGTAGGGCGGCTCATTGACAAGTTGTCGGATTGAATTTCGTGTTTCTGAATTTTCGTTGCTTTAAAATTCGTATCTTTAAAAATTCGGCATTTTGACCCGTCGACTTTTTGGTCTTTCGGAAATTCGACCCCCACTCAAAATTATATCTGACATTCAAGCAGAAAACACATGCGGGCAGAGGTTAACCTCGATCATTTCTGTCTCAGCATTTACTGCCAATGTCTGCCATAGATCTTTGGACATTTTCCGGCTGGCTCGTCAGCTCGCCAATTCCTTCATTTCGCTCAAGGAGTACTATCTCACAAGTTCAGGCAGTATGACTTTGGCGAAATCCAAAACTGGATAAGATACGGATAAGAATCGCCACCGGATTACAATCTCAGTTCAATTACCGCACCCGTCGACTTGTATTACGGTGAAAACGACTGGCTAGTGGCTGAAAAGGTAATTTAGTCCGGAGTACTTCCGTTCATAATGCTCGGCGACGGCTCATAACAAAAGTCAATTCTATCGCCAAACAATGAGAATTCCAATTGTCACAACAATTATTGCATCGAAATAGCTTTCTGCGGCTTGTACGATAAAAATGACACGGGGGACAATACGATAATACAATTTTAATTTCTGTTATCGTTGCGTCATTAGGCTCGACTGAAAGCCTCAATTTGAGGTAGGCTATAAGGCTATTCGGTAAGTGATGGTGAGTACTATATATGAGACTGGAATTCAACGGTATTTTAAAACCAGTTGATTGCGATACGAACTAGGATTAGAACTATCGAGGAACAACGACGACACCTCACCATAATACATCTGTGAACTGAAGTACATAAAAACTGCGAGAACCGAACAGTGAAGATTTTTCTTCCTGGTAAGATTGAAAGCTATTCAGAAGCTCTTTGGATCAGGCTTCGACTCTTTTCAGTTGTAAGATCACATTACTTTTTTGTGTAGTAAAGTGTATAGTTCTCCAGTCTAGTAATAGAGTCCAACATCACGTGAGTGGGCAGACTCTTTGTAGAATTCACAGAATAGTACATTTCGATACTAGAGCGAAAAATTTTTTTTGACACGAGTGAGATGTCTGTCACCCGAGCAAAGCGAGGGTGACAATCTCACGAGTGTAAAAACAAATTTTTCACGTGTATCGAACAAAATTTTTCATCACAAACGTGCGGAAATTGCGATTATATGCACGCAAGCGTGCATATAAAGGCACTTTTCCGCACGGCGTGATGAAAACGCTATTTTCTGTTCCGAAGACAAGCGATTACTATACAGAAAGTATTAAAATTCAACGCGATTTACCAGGACCAATTAACTTGACGGATTGCCAAGAGACACTGCGTACACTTCATCGATAGCCATGCAGTTGCAATGGGTTTTTTCGGTCATCTTGATCGGCGTTACACTTGCAGATGACAATAGCTCCACAAGTGTTGTAGAAACGCTTGAGAATTTCGTTCTTGGTATGCCTGGAAACACGTACGCAGCTGCACCCACGGTGCGTATTCATCCATGGAAGATTTTACTGAGAAAAAATGACATAAATATGTCACCGCAGCCCATCCAATCTCACATACTGCCTTAGATCGTTAGACCTTTTTTTCCATAGCCTGAATTGATAGCTTCTAACAACTACATGGTAGAAGTTCACACCACGACTACCGACGACGGTTACATACTCGAGATGCACAGAATCCCGGGAAGTCCTACGTGTCCTCCAGCCAATAGCAAACCCATTGCCTTTCTGATGCATGGACTCTTTTCAACCTCAGCTGATTGGCTCGTCTCGGGGCCTGGAAAGAGTATCGGTAAATTTATCTTATTTTTTCCTGCATTTTAGGAAAGAAAGATCACGTCACGAGTAAACTTATTCTTCCAACAGCCTATCTCTTGGCAGATGTTGGATATGACATTTGGTTGGGCAACGCGAGGGGTAATACTTATTCCAAGAACCACAGCCGAACAGTTAGTGACGAACAATTCTGGAGTTTTTCCTGGCACGAAATTGGTTACTACGATCTTCCGGCCATGATTGACTATGTTCTTAAGAAAACGGGACAGAAGCAAGTGGTCTACATCGGTCACTCGCAAGGAACAACCTCGTTCTACGTGATGGCGTCTCAGAGGCCCGAATACAATGACAAGATCAAGGCCATGTTCTCTTTGGCACCCGTCGCTTATATGGGACGTATCTTCAATCCTTATCTGAAGACACTGTCTCTTGGGACTACTGCCATAGAAGTAACGAATCAGTCTGTTCACATCTGGGTTTCCAAATCGACCGAATTTTTTATCTCACGATTATTATGTTTTGGATTTTCAGACGACTTTCCATCTGACAGGCATCTACTCATTATTCGATTCTACCCACTTGGCACGTAAAACTAGAGCAGATTTTTGCTCGCATTACATAGTCGCAAAATTAGTGTGCCAAAATATTCTTTTCCTCTTCGGAGGATTTGACGAACCCCAGTTGGATGTTGTGAGTTTAAGTACATCATGTTGAAGTCAACCAATGTTAACACTGAACCAATGCGACCCGAATTATTTCTTTCATAGAATTTACTGCCAATAATCTTTGGGCATTTTCCGGCTAGTTCATCGGTTGGCCAATTCGTCCACTATGGCCAAGGAGTACTATCTCACAAATTCAGGCAGTATGACTTCGGCGACAACGAAAATAGGAGAAGATATGGCTCAGCGACGCCACCGAGCTACAATCTCAGCTTAATTACCGCACCCGTTCACTTATTTTACAGCGAAAACGACTGGGTCTCTAGTCTTGCGGTAATTTGGTCCCGAGTTTTTTTTTATTCACTTCTTTCTTCAAATATGCGGGGTGTGAATATTAAACCAATAATTTCTTCCTCATTCAATGTTTTCATAGGACGTGACTCAGTTGTACCATGAGCTTGGGAATCCGATCGAAATGTTTCGAATCCGCAACGCGAAATGGGAGCATTTCGATTACGTCTACGCCAGGGATGCAAAAACTCTTGTCTTTGAGCCAATCGTAAATACATTAGCCAGCAGCTACGGTCTTGCGACTACTTGCTTGGAAAATTCTGTCCCATCGGTCCAGCCGTTGTGATGGTAAAAAGTCAACTATCGATCTTCGCCGTTCAACTTTACTTCGTAATTTTCAAAGTTAGAAATGATTCTTTTACGAAGAAGTCTTACGATATTATCTTGTGATGCCTTGTGATTTTACGTTCCTTGTTTAGCGATTCTTCGATTCATGTTCAATATAATAAAGCTTATTTTTAATTCTACTCTAAAGATTTCGGCGAATCTATTCCTATCGTTTGATCACATGTAACAGGATCCCTATGACGAGATTTTACATCATCCGAAAAGGAACAGTTTGGGTTGAAATAATATTATTGATATTTTAAGATCAAAACTCTTTCTTATCATAAGCTGACATTATTCAGGAATAAATATTCCAAATATCAGATCATTCTTTTTATCAAAAACGTCTGTCCATTTTTACAATCTTTTTCTGAATTAATACTTCTTCTCTTTTCTTAACGATTCACCGGAAAGAGAGTTGTTCATAAAAATTGACCTTAATTTGAGGGGTTACATACGTTCTTGCTTGGGAAAATAAACGGTTTATCTTGATTTTTTTCTGGTATCTAAACATTATTTTATTCAAACGAACTATATGGTATCAAATAGTATTGGGTTTGATGTGTATGGAACATAAATTTCATTCAAAATTTCAAAAAATTACCCCGAAACGCCTGTTTTTTAATAGCGTTTGCGGTGATGAGAATATATCCGAAACGGCTCTACTGAAAAAAAAACCACGTTAGGATATAGTATTACCCAGTTCGTGAACGAAGGGTTTTGCAAGAAAAAATTTTTTTTTTACGGAAATGGCGATGATTTTTTTCCCAAAAATCGATTTTCGGTGTTCCAAAAATGGAGTTTTTCAGCCGAAAGAAATAGAAATTTCTATTCGAAAACAAAAATTTCATGCAATAATATTTCAGTTCTTTGGACATTATCCGGCCAGTGCATCAGTTCGCCATTTCTACTCAGAAAAAAATTTCATGCAATAATATTTCAGTTTTGGCGTGAAACCGACATATTTTTGGATGTATTTATTCGAAAATGCATGTAAAATTCCGCTACGAAACCATTTTTGGGGATTTAGTTCCGTGGACTAAGATATTTGAAGTGGCCACCGATTTTTGAAGCTCTGCAGATTTGGTTCGTCTGGGCCCTGAGAAGGGTTTGGGTGAGCTTTGGGACGACTCATAGCAAAAGTCAAGTTTTCTATCGCCAAACTATGAGAATTCCAATTATATTAATATATAAGTATATAATATAGAAGTGGAGATTTGAGAGTACATGATTCAACGATTTCGAAATATTACATCGCTACTGATAACGGCACGGAAATATCGCTTGTTTTTCACCACCCGAGGAATGAATTGTGTGGTGTTCAATTGTCATGCAATTTTTCAATTTTAATTTTTAAACAAATTGTAAATCTTCGAAACAAATCATTATTTTTGATAATCTGTCCACTGCAAAGTAATGAAATAATGATAAAGCACTCATTATCAATCCATCAATCAGAAAATAGGGGTGAGCGTGCGAAGCTCGCGAGGAAGCCAAGCACCTTATTTAAACAGATTAATACATACATTTTTTTTTCTCAATTTTAAGGTACTTTAGCGATTATTCAACGTGGATTGGGATTGATGAATGGAGCGACGACTGGGACTGGAGCAGTTGTCCAAGTTGTTCTTTGACCTGAATGCAGTTTCCCCGTGTTTTAGAACTTATTTCGATGTCGAAGCTATGAAGAACATTTGTAACCTGTCAGAGCAGGTCCACCCAAAATTTTATGTTAATTTTTACAGTTTTTATTGTTCGAGTGAATAAAAAAATGTCGAAAAAACATATTAGATCTTAAAATGACATACATTTGTGTTATATCGACTAAAAAATGTGTAAATATAACACAAATGTAGAGTGGACCTGCTGGGACATTTTTTCTAGTCAAACTTTTCCAACAGTGTAGTAGACGATATATCGACAACTGCAGTATACGTCGTTTCATAAAATATGCGACTATCAGCCGACGATAATCCGTCAGGTACAAGTTATATGCAGAAATATCAACCAAGCCTCATCGTCAGTAACGCTATGATCCAATTCATTTGAGCTTCAGCTTTGACATAACTACTAACTATCACTGCCGTGTTTGATCATCGTAACTTGGGTTCTGTGCGGATTTTCTGAACGACTGATAAGGGTAAGACTTTTTGGGGGAAAATATACCGGCTCAATTTTCTTATTCAAAGTCCGGCCTTGGATAATTATCGGTGCACAATGCACACACTTTGTCAGTAGCCCCGCTACACCAGGTATATGTAGGGACTACTTCAGTGAAAAAATATAAAAATTGTCGCTAACTATGGAATAGAAGAAATCATACATTTTATTATACATATTTCCAACAGGATTTGACCACCTAGTAAACGCATAATCGACAACCATGAAGCTTCTGCTTTTCTCCATCATAGCTTCACTCGGCTCCGCAGTTGCAGATGGCAATGGTACGACGTGGACCCAGAGAGCGTTCGACACAATTTTTGGTTCAGTCAAGGACGCGGCAGCGCCTACTGTACGTGCACGTCTTGAGATATTTCAGTGTTGGAACGGAATCATTATGTTTGTACGGTATCGCCTAATTCAACGGGCATTCAGAATCGTTGCATATTCGCTTACAGCCCGTGATGGTAGCTAATCACAACTACAGCATTGAAATTCATCACGCGGTGACGGCCGATGGTTACATTCTCGAGATGCATAGAATTCCTGGGAGTCCGACACAACCCCCAGCCAAGGGCAAACCTGTTTTCTTACTCATGCATGGACTTCTCTGCAGTTCTGCCGACTGGGTTCTCATGGGGCCTGGAAAGGGTTTCGGTAGATATTGTTATCCGAATGGGATCACGAGTGTTGTACTCACGGTTATCGCGTTACTATAATATCTTTCCCTTTCTTCATTCAGGATACATCCTAGCCGATGCCGGTTTCGACGTGTGGATGGGAAACGCGAGGGGTAACACCTACTCCAGAAACCACACTTCCCCACTGAGCCGTAAGGATTACTGGGCATTCTCGTGGCATGAAATTGGCTACTACGATCTTCCCGCAATGATTGACTTCGTCACGGCGACAACTGGGCAGCATAAAATCATCTATGCCGGTCACAGCCAGGGCTCGACTTCGTTCTTTGTGATGACATCCCTGAGGCCCGAGTACAATGACAAGATCGATGTCATGTTTGCTTTGGCTCCTGGTGCTTTCAATTCACATATGTTTAACCCTCTGGTGAGGACACTGGCACTTGGCACAAATATTTTGACGGTAATTGACCCCTCCCCGCCCCCTCCCTGATTTTCTCTCTTAACCAAATTACCGATGAGGTATTTCCAGGCCCTCAGTGAGCTGGTTGGTTTTTACGAATTTGCTCCTTCCACGCAATGGGAACGTGAGGTTATCGCTACCTTCTGCGGTCACAACTTCATCTCGCGATTCCTCTGCTCTAACGTTATTTTCATTGCGAGCGGATACGACAGAGCTGAATTAAACATGGTGAGTTCATCCATCATCAAATCGCGCTCAACCCATTCCGCCATTTAGTTCAACGAGCCGAGTTATTCCTTCCACAGACTATGCTGCCAGCCATTTTCGGACATTTTCCAGCTAGCTCATCTTTTCGCCAACTTCTTCACTATGCTCAGGGAATACAATCCGCCAAATTTAGGCAGTTTGACTTCGGTTCGTCCGAAAATGTAGCAAGATATGGCTCAACGACGCCACCAGACTATGATCTCAGCCTAATTACCGCGCCTGTTCACGTGATATATGGTGCCAATGACTGGCTGGTTGCTGTCGAGGTAATTTGCTGATCCCCGTTGAATAAATGTTCGTAAACAATAACCATGTGATTCGTGTTCAAAGGATGTGACCCAGTTGTACAACGAGCTCGGTAACTCGGTGGAGATGCGCCAAGTCGCTGACGAGAATTGGACTCACTTCGATCAGACTTGGGCCATCCATGCCAAGGAACTTATCTACGATCCCATCATCGCAACGCTCAGAAAATCCTACAATTATTCAGTCTTTCAATACTAATATATCTGGCAACCCTTTCCTACCCAAACAAAAATATCTCATAATTTTCTGTTTTAATCTAATAAGAATTTCAGTTGGTATTTAAGCGGTGAATTGATAGCAATGTTACAACTTCCATCGTATTAGCAAAATATTGTAATGTTGCAGAAATAAATATTATCCCGAGCTCGATCCCGAGTGCAAATCCGATGTCATAATTACTCCTGCGCTTTGTGATAAAAGTGAAGTGTAATATGCGCATGATTCCTACAATGACTATTTCAATAATGACCTGACCTCAATTCGGCGGTGTTTTTCAATATGTTCCACTTCCAAGGTCTCATAAGCGACAATAGTGGAAATTCTATATAAAATATAAATAGCAGGAATATTCATTGCCGCAGATACAACGAATCTGGGTGTCAGGGTGACTATCAAATAATGTTGACCTACGTTTGAGGCAGGTCTCTGGAAATTGTTTGCTCGGGCTTCAACGGTGTACATAAAGTCATACTGACAACCAAATACTGGCTCTAACTGTGAATACTTTGTGTTCGAATGGGTCCGAATACAGTGACACAGTCACATACAAGTTGAAGACTAGCATGATAAATCGACAGTTCATTATTTAATATTCAGAAATCGGACAAGCCTTCTAACCGCTTCACATCATCAATTTCATGACTAATTCACAGTGACATCGGAAATATTGAATCATCCGAACGATTGAAATCTCGAAGATACGTAATTTTTGCATTTACTCTCCTCATCACGGAGCAAACGAGCGTCTGTGCCCGACCAACAAATCAGCGCTCATGACTGAAAGACCCTTTGCACAGTGGCTCTTCTGTCTGCTTCCACTCCATCATGATACTAATGTATCACTATACTTCAATTCCTGATTTGGAGTCGACCTTTCACCATAATTAGAAGCTTACAATTAGAAGCTTGAATGAGTCGACCTTTGACAATAATTAGAAGATTACAATTAGAAGCTTGAATGATCTTCAAACGAAAAATGTATCTCTTTATTTATGCCGGCAGATAATTTCCATCTGCAGTTTCTGATTTCCTTTACAACGTCTTGTCAATTGTCAACGACTTGATCAATTCACTAGGTAATATTATTATTTTCAACAAATAGGAGATGAGGGTTTGATTATTTGATACTTGAATCAATTCTAGAGTCAGATTCATAGTCCTAAGATGATCTTAGAATTTTTTCCCAACTCCATAGACTTAATTCGATGAGAAATATTCGACTTGGGACTGAAGTTCAATTCAAGGTAAATTTTCCGGGGACAGGTTCGTCGGATCTTTGCCGATTTCAAGCTGGACAATCATAGGTATTACGAAACAGCGACATGTCGTTTTTCTAGACCCTGTACGCCGAAATGGTGGGAATCTTAATCGGTACGATGTACATCGCAATGACTGATAGAGTTTATGTTTAGTATTATTATTATTAAGGTGGTATGGCATTTGCGTTAAACAACCGTAAAGAATTACCAGTGGAACAGCCAAAACGAAGCAATCAATAAGTGATATGTCTTCCTACTTCTTTGGTATCATTTAGAATGAAAGCTTTTACAACAAACTCAAAAAAAAGAAAAAATGATTTTGTACTAGATTAGGAACGATTACGTAGCTTTACGATAGACACATAGAATCACTTTGCGAATCAATATTTATTCATATCGTAACGGAGGCACCCGTTAGATTGTGAGGGTGTCAGTTAGCTGTCACTTTGACGTCTGATAAACTTAGTAAGCTGAGAGAACAGCTGATAATTTATTATGAATGGATGAGCATAAGAATTATTATTGTAAAAACAGTCTTGTTTCGGACTTTAATGCAAATTTTAGTACTGAGGTCACCACCACAGTATTGAGGGTAATTATTCCAGTTTCGATAACATGAGTTAACAATGGGATAACAATGAGTTCATGGTTATTGCAGCATATACAAGTGAAGTATGTGTGTAATCATTGAATCACGTATTACTAGCCAAATAGTTGACGAAGACTGAAGTTAGGTTTTAAGGATTCAGATTAGGAAGGATTAAGAAGGTTTTCAAGTAGGAGTGAGAAATTGTTAATTTTTCCTCATTGGTACGAATAATGTTCAAATTAGTTGGGAATCTTTAATGAAGGGAGTGTAGAAGCCTTCCTTACCGACCAGGCTATTCCGAGGCTCCGTGCCTCGCGAGCTATAACAGCGGTGCGCCGAGCGGCTGCGCATCAGTTTTTGAAATGTAATGGCGCGAGTTAGAGAGACGCGGGATGAATCTTTTGAATAAAGCTTATGTGAAAACCCTTATGTGCACGTGTTTATGTTTGTAAAACCCTCTACAGGAGATAGGGGTTGGACCCAGTCATACATAAAGTTTCTTAGAATACGTATGCGCGGAGCACGAAGAAAGTTACTTTGAACGCCTAGGAGTTGATAGTAACTTCATTCGTACTCTGCACATGCGCACGGCTGTTTTAGTTACCTAACACGGGCTAAAAACGCGTGAAACATGCACGCGTTGAACAAATTCATTAGGAAGGAGACGAAGGAAGACGAATATGCCAAAGTATCAAAGATCATTGACTCAAATTTCGCCAATAAATGAGGAAACGCGCGGACATATGATCTTGATACGAAAAATAGAAAATGTGGTTTCAAATGTGGGTAAATGATTGGACTTGTTCCAATTCAGGTAAAAGTCACTTGACTACGATGTTATCTTAACCTAGTTATTCTACGTATCGAGTGATAAACTCCTCAACGATGACACTCTCCAGAAAACTTGACAGCTTGTCACATGCTCGAATACTCGATTAATACATAGAAAATTTGTCAGGTGAAATTGCGGTGGTCATATGTTTAATCACTGAGATTGGACAGAGCTTGAAACGTGGCTGACCGTCTAGCAAGGATCAACACTGCGAGAGCGGCGTGGGCCTAATTTCGATATCGAGGCTGTGAGTGACAATTGAGATATAGATCATGACGTTATACAAGTACTGTAACTAGTCAACAATACAACGTCGATTGCCATATGCATGAGTACATACAATTTGCAACTATCAGCCGACAATACTCCCTCAGGTTCAATTTCCATACGAATATAGATCGAGCTCAGTAACACTTTGTTCCACTTCATTCGAGTCTTAGCTTTGACGCACTAACTTAGCACTGCTGCGTAGGATCATCGGAATTACTGACCGACTGCGAAAGTTTAGACTGATTTCTGGAAAATATACCGACTCAATTTCGTTATTCAGAGTCCGACCGTGGAGTACCGTCTGTGCACAACGTACACCTGCAGTAGCCCTGCCAATCTGGGTTGGACGACTTTGGACAAAAATAATTGTTACTAACTATCGCATAAACAAGATCATACATTCTACCACACATTGCCAATAGACTTTGACTACCTGGTAGACGCATAATCAACAACCATGAAGCTTCTGCTTTTCTCCATCATAGCTTCACTCGGCTCCGCAGTTGCAGATGGCAATGGTACGACGTGGACCCAGAGAGCGTTCGACACAATTTTTGGTTCAGTCAAGGACGCGGCAGCGCCTACTGTACGTGCACGTCTTGAGATATTTCAGTGTTGGAACGGAATCATTATGTTTGTACGGTATCGCCTAATTCAACGGGCATTCAGAATCGTTGCATATTCGCTTACAGCCCGTGATGGTAGCTAATCACAACTACAGCATTGAAATTCATCACGCGGTGACGGCCGATGGTTACATTCTCGAGATGCATAGAATTCCTGGGAGTCCGACACAACCCCCAGCCAAGGGCAAACCTGTTTTCTTACTCATGCATGGACTTCTCTGCAGTTCTGCCGACTGGGTTCTCATGGGGCCTGGAAAGGGTTTCGGTAGATATTGTTATCCGAATGGGATCACGAGTGTTGTACTCACGGTTATCGCGTTACTATAATATCTTTCCCTTTCTTCATTCAGGATACATCCTAGCCGATGCCGGTTTCGACGTGTGGATGGGAAACGCGAGGGGTAACACCTACTCCAGAAACCACACTTCCCCACTGAGCCGTAAGGATTACTGGGCATTCTCGTGGCATGAAATTGGCTACTACGATCTTCCCGCAATGATTGACTTCGTCACGGCGACAACTGGGCAGCATAAAATCATCTATGCCGGTCACAGCCAGGGCTCGACTTCGTTCTTTGTGATGACATCCCTGAGGCCCGAGTACAATGACAAGATCGATGTCATGTTTGCTTTGGCTCCTGGTGCTTTCAATTCACATATGTTTAACCCTCTGGTGAGGACACTGGCACTTGGCACAAATATTTTGACGGTAATTGACCCCTCCCCGCCCCCTCCCTGATTTTCTCTCTTAACCAAATTACCGATGAGGTATTTCCAGGCCCTCAGTGAGCTGGTTGGTTTTTACGAATTTGCTCCTTCCACGCAATGGGAACGTGAGGTTATCGCT
Organism: Euura lappo; assembly: GCA_018257835.1. NCBI lineage: Eukaryota > Metazoa > Arthropoda > Insecta > Hymenoptera > Tenthredinidae > Euura > Euura lappo. The sequence continues at coordinate 162,982 of JAEUYN010001021.1, read as the reverse complement.
ACCTTCTGCGGTCACAACTTCATCTCGCGATTCCTCTGCTCTAACGTTATTTTCATTGCGAGCGGATACGACAGAGCTGAATTAAACATGGTGAGTTCATCCATCATCAAATCGCGCTCAACCCATTCCGCCATTTAGTTCAACGAGCCGAGTTATTCCTTCCACAGACTATGCTGCCAGCCATTTTCGGACATTTTCCAGCTAGCTCATCTTTTCGCCAACTTCTTCACTATGCTCAGGGAATACAATCCGCCAAATTTAGGCAGTTTGACTTCGGTTCGTCCGAAAATGTAGCAAGATATGGCTCAACGACGCCACCAGACTATGATCTCAGCCTAATTACCACGCCCGTTCACGTGATATATGGTGCGAACGACTGGCTGGTTGCTGTCGAGGTAATTTGCTGATCCCCGTTGAATAAATGTTCGTAAACAATAACCATGTGATTCGTGTTCAAAGGATGTGACCCATTTGTACAACGAGCTCGGTAACTCGGTGGAGATGCGCCAAGTCGCTGACGAAAATTGGACTCACTTCGATCAGACTTGGGCCATCCATGCAAAGGAACTTGTCTACGGTCCCATCATCGCAACGCTCAGAAAATCCTACAATTATTCAGTCTTTCAATATTAATATATCTGGCAACCCTTTCCTACCCAAACAAAAATATCTCATAATTTTATGTTACAATGTAATGAGAATTCCGATTTGCATTGAAGCGGTGAGTCGATGGAGCGAGGGATTGGCCTGAGGCAATAACCACGTTTTCAAGTGTGTAAGGCCTTATACATCCCACAATGTTGGAAATTACTTAATTGAATAGCAGATAATGATATACTTCATTAGTGAATACAGTGAATATTGATGTCAGGGTAACTATAAAAAAAACCTTGACCTATGTTTGACACAGCCCACTGGAATTATTTGCAGCATGTTCAATGTAATGTAATGTAATGTAATGTAGGTTGAATTTGAGTTTGTACGGGTGTAAATAAACACATGGTGACAATCCAAGTACTTGCTTTCGCGACAAATACGTTATTAGCACAACTGCTGCAGTGACATAGTCGATATAACTTGAAGACTAGCGTGACGAATCGACACTCAATTTATTCATTAAGATATCGGAAAAGTTTTTAAACCCCCCTCACTCGATACTTTCTCACTTCCGATTCGCTTCAATATCGATACTTCATAGTTACATCGAAAATATTAAATTATTCTCCATAGGATCCCTTTTTGAAGTTCTATCAGTGTGGCGGGATATTTGGATAAACCAAGAAATGAGATCGACTTGAGTCACTTTCCTGTAAAGATAAAATGGAATAAAATATTGTGGTCAATCAGTCGTAACAATTGCTTTGAAAGCCGCTCATGTTCCCGTACTCTCTTCGAATTGTGTTGGATGATCGAACTTGCTCACAGAATCACTGCCGTGTCGGTCTTTAAAAATCCCCGGCAGTCAAACTTTTCCCGAAGATTTCAGAATACGTTATGAGGGAATTGAAAAACTGTGAGAGAGGTGTTCAAAAGTCAATTTGAAAACATACTCGTGGACCGAATTTACTGTTTGAAATGGAATAATCCTCGATTCATTAAACACATGCATATATTTTATCATTTTTCGAGTTTATTCAAAAAAACAACAGAGGACGAGGTGACATGCAGCACATACCGCGCAATCGCTTCGTCAGCACAGATGGCTGGAAGAAATATCCTTGACCGAGTGTTAACAGCTGGAGACTTGAAAAAATTTCGGTATTATTTGAAGTACGCGATGCAGTCTCGTCAATAAACAATATCGTGGTGATAACCCGAGGAATTGAGGCGCTGAAGAGTACCTGCCAAGTAGTATCACGGTGCCTGAAGTATAAAGCTTGCGGATAGCACGACGACGATCGTTTTTATACGCTCAATTGGTACGAAACACTAGCTCGTTGATACTTTTTTACTTTGCTCATTATCTCGGAAAATTTATTCACCGTGCATCAGGATTTATTCAAACTATCAAACCACTTAATTCGTGCATTTCTTGCAACCCCTATCAGGTAAGACTTCTTCAAATTCAGAAATATTGTTCCTCTTTATGATTACTGCAAATCACTCCCCACCGACGTTTTGAATTGTAATTAGAGGTAAATTCCAAATTTAATCACATTGGATTACAGGAGAGGTGATGATGACGTGGCTGGTAGTTTTTTTCGTCGCCTTGATCGGTACTGCAGTTGCAGACGACTATGACGACAAATGGACTGAGGCAGAACTGAACCAAATTTTCACCCAGGCAGAGGTTGAGGCGACAGCACCTACCGTACGTACACATTAAGAAATGCAGACATTATGAGAAATCTGTTGATATTTTCATTCGGCGAATCCGTTTACAGAATGAAATGATAGCCAGAAATAATTACACCGTTGAAGTTCACACCACGACTACCGATGACGGTTATATACTCCAGATGCATCGAATTCCTGCATCCCCAATAAGTCCGGCAGCTCCTGGTAAACCTCCAGTGTTCCTAATGCACGGACTTTTCTCGTCTTCTGCCGATTGGGTTGAAACGGGACCGGGAAAGGGTTTAGGTGAATTGGTTACGGATTCATTACAATTCTTGCTTGGCATAATCATCGGACTACCACGGTCTTCCACTTTATCCAGGTTACATCTTAGCTGATCAAGGATACGACGTGTGGATGGGAAACGCAAGAGGGAACACTTACTCCAGACATCACACCAGGATCCTGAGCGATAAGGATTACTGGAGTTTCTCTTGGCATGAAATCGGATACTATGATCTCCCTGCGATGATTGATTACACCCTGGCGACCACGGGGCGAAAGTACCTCGTCTACGTCGGCCACAGTCAGGGCACGACCACGTTCTTCGTAATGACGTCCCAGAGACCCAGGTACAATGCCAAGATCAAGGCCATGTTTGCATTGGCGCCCGTCGCTTACATGGGGCATCTCAGAAGTCCTGTGATGAGGCTGGCTGCCCTCAGCACGAACACAATATTGGTAAAGAAATCTACTCATTCTTTTTTATGGTTATCGCTTAACCGTACACCATAACGCTGTTTTGGCTCCAGGATGTCTTCAATCTGTTTGGAACGTACATGTGGGACCCGTCCCCCCGCGTGATACGAGCACTCAGAGCTGCTTACTGTCAAAAAGATTTCCTCTCACAACACTTGTGCGAAAACTACCTTCTCCTCATTGGTGGCTACAATATGGCTCAGCTGAACGTCGTGAGTTGACATTTGTTTGATATTAATCGTAAATTTAAATTATTTAATCAACTCCACAGCTAGTTTATTTCAAAACGACCTAAATTACTTCCGTTACAGTCTATCGTGCCAATCCTCTTTGGACACACACCGGCTGGCGGATCAGTCCGCCAACTGGGTCACTACGGCCAAGAAATACAATCTCACAAGTTTGCACAGTTTGACCATGGTCCAGCCAAGAATTTATTGATCTATGGATCACTGACGCCGCCGGATTACGATGTGAGCCTGATCACGGCGCCGGTTCACTTGGTATACAGTGAAAATGACCTTTTGTCAGCAGCAGAGGTTAACAGTCGCAAATTTAATTATTTCCTCACAAATGCCAATGTGAATAAATCATCACCGCTACATCGATTTTTTTTTCCTTCTTCGCAGGACGTTGCACAGTTGTACAGGGAACTCGGTGATCCGGTCGAAATGTGGCGGATGCCAGATAAGCGTTGGGCTCACTTCGATTATGTCTTGGGCATTGACGCTAATACCGTCGTCTTCTTCCCCATGATAGAGAGAATGAAAAAGATCTACAATTATTAAGAATGACAAACTCATTGAATATATATCCCGGGGAGAAAAGTTAGAGTTGACCCTGCTTCCATCCTTCATTTCATCCTGATCATTTTTAATTTTTAATAAAATATTATTTGTTAATAAAATTGTGTATTTAAATAATATATTTTTTGTTCTGCCGTTTTCCGGACTCCTTGCACATAATTTTACAGCCAAAAATGTAGTTACACATTTCACCTTCATTTCGTGACTCAGACTGAGTCTGAGTAGGTACTGTCCTTCAATCTTGTATGGTGGATCATTTTTTCTCTGGACGAACTTGATAAAGAAAACATTCTACTCAAACTGCAGGTGAAATCATTCGAAAACCATATCCCTCTCCTTATCTCAATCCAACTGTGCGGATATTCTAAGATTTCGCCTCATCATTGCGCAGATTTATAAATAAAAATTCACGATAGGATCGTCGGTATAAATTCACAGTAATTTTCTGTGAAACGATTACATGGATACATTTTTTGAGTTTCTTTTTAAACGAATGCCTCATGAATCAACTCGTCGAATCAGGTGGATAGACGAAAGAACCTTGACCTGAGACTATCTGGGCCACCTCACAGATGTTACAGCTCGCAACTGTATTCATTTCAGCCGACTTTTAGGTACGAGTTGCAGACTGATGATCAGATGCCGAGAATTCCATGGTGATAAAAGGTACACGAGACGCAATGAGGAGTATACATACTCATTGTAAGCTCTAATTTGACAACGAGAAGATCAAGGCCATGTTCTCTTTGGCGCCTGTCGCTTACGCAAACCACCTTTTCAGCCCCTTGTTCAAACTGATTTCCGCAATCGTCACTAATTCTTCGGTACACAGATCCGCCTCCACTCTGATCCTCGCTTTACTGACTAGACTTGCTGATTCTATTGTCTACTCATTGCTCCAGGCAGCCTTGACTCGGTACGGTGTCAATGAGGTTCTGGCAAGAAACCCTCTGCTCTCTTCCGCTGGAGCTAACTTCTGCAAAGACGATACAATCTCGAAAGTACTCTGCATCAATGGTATATTCGTCTTGTATGGGTTTGACAGAGCACAACTAAACACTGTGAGCACCTCGAATATCATTTGTACACACTTATCCATTCACTATCTGATTCTGAACGATCTTTTCGATGCAGACACTGCTGCCAATCATCGCCAAATACACTCCGGCCGGTGGGTCGATTCGACAAATCGCTCACTACGGTCAGGGAATCGAATCTGGAAAATTCAGACAGTACGATCACGGTCCAATGGAGAACAGACTCGAGTACGGTTCACCGACGCCACCGAGCTACAATTTGAATTTGGTAACGGCACCCGTTCACCTGATTTACAGTCTCAATGACTGGATATCGTCCCCGACGGTCAGTCGCCCGGAGCATTGCTCCCAATCTTTCCAAATTTCTGTGTTCTAGATGCTTTATCGATATACTATAATTCTCGTAATTCGTAATTCGTTTATTTCTCGGACGTTGCTCGATTATACAACGAACTCGGTAATCCGATCGAGATGGTCAAGGTCCAACATAACGAATGGAATCAGCTCGACTACTACTGGGGCATCAACGCCAAGGAATTCTTCTACTATCCTATCCTAGCAACGTTGAATTCTCGATACAGCAATTAAACGTAGTGTATTGTACTTTGATGAACAAAGTAAAAATTGTAATTGGAAAAAAAACACAGTATTTTGTCTTCTGATCTGTTCCTAATGGGTCCGTCATCATCTAGAATGACGCAGACCAGGGAAAAAGATCGATACGATTAAACACTGATGCTTAGTCACATAATTTATTCTTATCTCGCGTGCAACTACTGCGCTGAGATCGTGAATCAGTGTCCGATATGATATATTCAGCAAATTTGACTATCGCGTTTTTTTTAACCAGTTCGAAAATTAATCTGTGATACATGTACATGACTTTCATCGAAGAATCGATAAATTGAGATAATATCATGAAAGATACAGTGTTTGGTTATATTCTCGTACATAACAAGAATCTACAGCAAACAAGGACAGCTGATAAAAATGTTATTCGTATGGTGATGAAATTCGTTCGCAGCACCCAATCGCTATCATTTAACCAGAGTATTGTTGCGTGATATCGTTAGTTGTTTCGGAATAATTGAAATATGTTGAAACTTGTGAATTTGTACACAACAAATTCTTTAGAAAGACGACTCAATTATAACTGCAGTTGATTTCACAATCTCCGAGTTCATACTCGTTTCCGGCAAGCTGACCACTGACCAAAGACCACCGATGACTGATGAGTGTCGATATAGCTCGTGAATCACTAACCGAACCAAGTCTCGTCAAGTTGATCCTTATCACCGTTGCATATGAGACAAACCACAAGCGACGTAATTATACTTCGTTCACAACGATGCGTGTGCTTCATCTAAATGTATGAATCAATTCAAAGTCTCACCACCAAACTCCACGGGGTTTGTACTACTTTCTGAAATAAAAGACGCGAGCCATTGTGTGGTCTTCTTTACGTTCCGATATACGGAATGTCTCATCTCTGTAATACGCCCATTAAACGGAGGTATATAAATAAGGATATTGCTTTGAAAATACGTCGCATTTATGATATCGCGTTTGAGCGGGGTTCATTAGGTCAGATTATTATACCCAACCTAATCGAAATAAATGTTGAGTGCTTCTTAACTCCGTATCAGTAATCGAAGCTCGACCAAGTGACATCCTCTCTTTAACAGAAAATCAAGAGTTCGTGAACAGTTGAATGCGAACACTGTAGAAAAAAAATGCTTCATTGCAAATCGTTCTTTCTTCTCTACGCGACTTTACTCGTGGGAACTACAACGGCATGGAGTGTCAGCGATGTCAGAAATTACTTCCGTACACCTCGAGAAAACAGGGTAATTACGTAATTCATTATTTATCCGCATCTTTGGAACAATCGACTTTGTCAATGTCAATTAGTGCAATTCTCGAGTGAGTCATAACAGGGGATTCTATTTCTTATTACTTTTCGAGGGCGATTTTGAGATTTCCTACTCTTCTCTCGACCAATGATAATACGTTATATCATCTATTTCAACCTCGACATCAATTATCGATTATACGGTGGGTAAAAAAATCACTTGCTACACGTTGGTATTGAGAATCGCGTTGATTCGTACCTTTGGAGCGAATTTGGAAGACCACCAACAATGCTCAGATTCCTATGGTATAGATACCTCGTGAATAATATGATTTTTTGTCGGTATCGACGGTCGAGCACTGTGATTGACCGTTATCAACGTCTTCTCTTCAGTTCAATCTCGATGTTCTACCCGAGTATACATTGGAGAGACACACTTTAACGACCAACGGAACGCAGGAAACTACCCTCTACAGGATGCCTGGTGGACCGAAGTCCCCGCCTCGGAGTGGAAAGTTAACGGCTCTTATCCAGCACGGGGTTCTGTGCGATTACCATCAATGTACCACCAACCAACCCCTCCTTGCTATCGGTTGGTATCAAAACAAAAACCCCAAAAACTCTACATTCAAATAGATGACGGAACTGAAAATGCACGTCTGTTCGATTTCAGCCTACCTTCTGGTAGATCAGGGCTACGACGTTTGGCTGGGACAAAGTAATTCGAGTATCGCTGAGAACGTTGTATCGTACGTATGGATGGTTTAAAAACAGTGCCGCTTCGATATCTTGCGGAGATAATGAGGACCGTGATTAATTTCAGATCGGAGGAATTGGAAAAAGAGCGTTTGTCGCTTGTTGCACAGTATATCTTGGCAGAAACTGAGCAGAGGGAACTCTCTGTAATGTCAAATTTGAATGGGGCAATTAGGATGTTCGGGATAACAGCCAAGAACGACGAACCTGAGCAGCAGGTGAATCGCATATCAGCTAGTCGAAATTGTTATCTTCGATCTTGAGATAAACTTTAAGTATAATTCCTAAATTCGAAATGTTTCAGTCTACTGTTTCGAGGTGGCTCAGCTACATTCCTGGCGTGGAAACCACGAAGAAATTGTACAACATGGGACGAAGTTATTTGTCGAGTAGGTTCTCCTAGATAAATGAAATTAATCGAATCAAATCGGGATTTAAACTCTCTTCTTTCAATATTTGTAACATTTTCGGAACAGGCGGTTATGATAAGGTGATCGACAGTTTTGATTACCTCGGCAGAAAGGTCGATTACGTAATCGACGATTACTCCATTCGCGAACTGAAGGTAAACCCAACGTCGCACTTTGCTTTCTTTCTGCACAACAACAACAACAACAAAAACAACAACGAAATCGGCACTTTTTAAATAATAATAGTATAATTATACAGGAGAAGGTACTCAACACGTGGGGCAGTGTGTCAAGCATGGTCGGGCCCACTCTGAATATCGACGATTTTTCCAACACCATTGATCACCCAGACGTTCATCTCTCGACGGTGAGCTCAATAAATTAAGAAATGAGTCGTTCTTTGTGAAACTGAGAAGAAAAGTACCATCCAATCTTCCGATCTCTTTGGTTTTCAGCCTGAGTTGATAGAGAAGTACGGTTACCAATCAGAAATCCATAAAATTCAAACCGAAGACGGCTACATCCTGACTGCCCACCGGATTTCCGGAGGACCTGTACACCCTGCGAGGCCTGATAAGCCAGTGGTGATCCTGCAGCATGGAATTCTGTCCAGTTCCACCGACTGGATAATTATGGGCCCTTCGAAATCTCTGGGTACGTAGCAACGGTGGAGTTATTCTTGATTTTACTCTTCAGATGTTCCACGATCTCGTGTCATCAAATTCAGGATATCTGCTATCGGATGAAGGCTACGACGTATGGATGGGTAATTCCAGAGGAAACACGTACTCGAAGGCACACGCGAACCTCTCAAGCTCAGATTCTGAGTTCTGGGACTTTACATGGCACGAAATGGGAGTCTACGATCTTCCGGCCCTGATCGACTACGTGCTTCAGACAACCGGGCAAAGGAACGTCTCCTACATCGGTCATTCTCAGGGTGTTACTCAGCTGCTTGTCATGCTCTCTGAAAAGGAAGAGTACAATCTGAAAATTTCTTTCGCTGTCCTCTTCGCGCCGATGGCTTACGCTGGAAATATGCGGAGCCCTCTGCTCACTCCGTTCGCCAGAGTCAGCACTCCGCTATACGTAAGAATATCGACCCCTGCTTAGATCCGTAGAACGTATCAGATGCAAATAATCGAATGTTCGCTTCACAGTATCTGATGAGATTGGTCGGAGTAAATTGTTTCCTGCCAACAAATGCATTTCTCACGGAAATCGGACGAGACGCCTGCGAGTCAAGGTCTGTTCTCCAGATCGTTTGCAGCAACTCTCTGTTTCTTGCTACCGGATACGACGACAGTCAGATAAATAAGGTACGACTAATCGTGACAAGGGACTTAATTTTTTTTTTCAGTGATCCATCTCAAATTTTTAGACAATGATACCAATCATTTTGGGGCACGCCCCAGCGGGAGCATCGACGAAGCAGTTTGTCCACTTTGCTCAACTCTACAACTCGAGTGAGTCTTCTTCGTCATGATTCTGAACAATTTTTTGAACAATTTTTAATGCTACTGTTGCTCTGATTTTTCAGAGAAATTCAGGCAGTACGATAACACGTTGTCCTTCGTAAACGTTCGTAAGTACAACCAGAGTGAACCACCCGAGTACAATCTTCAGAATGCGAGGCTTCCAGTGGCCATCTTTTACGGGAAGAACGATCTTCTCGCAGATCCCAGGGTTTGTGTTTAAAATTCGCCATTCTAAATAAGAATGTCCAGCAACAGAAAAATGGAATTCTTTACAGGACGTGGAGCGACTGGCTAACGAGCTTCCGAATGTTTTGTCGAAGCAAGAGGTGGAGCTGGATAAATTCAATCACATCGATTTCATGTACGGCGTTGACGCGCCTAGACTCGTTTATCATCAAGTTATCGAATTTTTGCGACAACGTCGAACCCCGGAGGCCTAGAGTCACGGGGTTATGGTCAGAATAGGTGAAGGGCGATGAGTGGTAGGTATAGGGCAAGACTTTGCCCCTGTATACCTGGAGCAACCTGGCGATCAACTTAGTAGAGAAATATGAATATATGAATTTTGTATAAACCATGTAATATAATTGATTCACATTAAAATACTGCTGTTCTGATATTCGATCAATTTCCCGACCTCGGATCTTCACGACACACTCAGTTCCAACTGAATCCCGTAATCCTGGATATAACCACTAAGGATCAAGAAGAAGAAGAAGAATCCCGTAATCCCTGCAAACGCAGTTGGTCAACTGTGTAAAGACCATGCGAATTGTACAGTCTAGTCAAAAATGAATGTAAAAGGAAAGGCCATCGATCGATCAAACGGGCAGTCATCAATGTGATTATACGTCTTTATCTGGTTCCTTGGGAGCCATATCGGTAAAAGATCGCTACCGGAAACTCAGATAAAGAAGGATTGATAGCGAGAATAAAAAGCACTCGTACGGAGCCGGTTCAGAGTTGCCGTAAAAGCCTTTGCTTTCCTTTCCTTTTGTTCTCGCTATCACAAAGATAAAGAAGTATTGATAGCGAGAACAAAAGGAAAGGAAAGGAAAGGCTTTTCCGGCTACTCGAAGTCGGCTCCGTACGAGTGCCTTTTATTCTCGCTATCAATCCTTCTTTATCTGAGTTTCTGGTAGCGATCTTTTACCGATATGACTCCCAAGGAACCAGATAAAGACGTATAATCACAATCAATACTTCTTTATCTGAGTTTTTGGTATATATGCTGCAGTACTTTTTAAGGACCTCGAGGCACTAAGCAGGCTCTCGTACCAGAGGAGTATCACATAGAGTACCAGAATGAGTTATAATAGGACGTTCAGGTTCACAAGGGGTCCAATTATGAACAAGATCGCTTTCTGAAGGTTCTAAAGAGGGCGAGAGGACTAAAAAGTACTAAATAAGGTTTTACTTAGTACCTGCAGGCTTACGTAAGGGACGAAATTTCGACTCGGGAATACACTCATACAAAAATGAATAAAAAAGAACCGGAACATCCAGGATGCATTTATCGCACGAGAGGAACGTGGGCTGACATACAAGATATTGAACAATGCTTGAAAGCCATTCGGATCTAGTAGACAGAAGATCGAGTTGATTCTGAGAGAATCTGACCCCCGTTTCATCGCGAATGCAGATTCTTTGAAAGTTGTGGGTGTGGGAATGCGGTGCAGGGGATGAACAAAAAGCTTCGGAATTAAAATAAAAAATGAACGTGCCTGAAATTTCATACTTGATAAAATACACGACTGCAAACTTCGTACGCACCTCATTATCTCGGTGGTTTATTTTTATTTTCACCATCGCTGTACCGTTCGTTTATCTACGACACGGACCTAAGTGCGCTTGCGCGTTGGTCCAGACCATCCCGTCGACAGCATCCCTCAGTCGAACGTCAGATCTCGTAGCACCCGGGCGCGGTACGAGGTAGAAAATAATCACCCTGTTACGTACACACAATCACACCCCTGTGGATATTTTTCTCAATTACCAAAACAGTTTTAAACGGTTTAGAATGTAGTTTAATTCCACGGATTTATCAACCCCATTAGAACAATTCACGTTCATGTGATCGAGACTCCGCGAATCAGGGACTCACGACTCTCGGCTCTGTCGTAGAGAGCCTCTTCGATTATGTGTGACATTGAAAGGTGAATGAAATTGGATTAACGACAAATCCTGGTGAAATACGTTGGTGACCCTTATTTTTGAAGAAATTGGATCACAAATTTTTTCAAAGCATTGACACTTGCTCTACTTTTCAGACGATCTGTATACACGAGCATAAAATTCGGAAACACTTATCGGGCTGGATATTACCGGTTGTTTCAACCCCCTTGAAATTCGTTCCAATCTATTCATCCAATTAATTGTCGATAATTTTTCCGGCCACTGGTCGATATCTGTAGCTGCAGATTGCTCGAAATAATCAATAACTGGTACAGCTCTATCTATCGAGTCGTAATAGAGAACGTATATTTCCATTCTAGACGCCTTTCCAAATTACTGATAAATCAAAATCGCGGATTCCTCTACATCTCAAGACTAGAGTCACAGACTTGTCTGTCTTTCTGTGTTGTACAAATAAATCAAAAGAGGTGAGAAACCATGGAATTCACAATTTCAATTATTCGGTTCAGGTATACCGGTTCTCACAACGCAGAATAAAATGAAGAAAAGTGGTTGGAAAACGTGAACGGGTATCCCAAAATGAGGATCACCGCTTAAGAGGGATTTTATTTCATCATAAGGTTCACCGAAACGTTTACTCGTTGAGTCGTTGAGCGAACCAGCGAACATTTTACAACAGCAGCCATCGGGAGAACAGGATGGCGTCGATGAAAATTCGAAGTCGCCAAGCTGGCTCGCCGCTCGGGGCCTTCACCAAGACTTATCTCATCCTGGCCACCTTTGGAATCGGTAAAAAAAATATACGTCAATTAAAACTGGTAGCTCGAAATTCAGGGAACCAGTCAGAAGCTGAAATTCAAAAATCTAAGGGTCCGTCGAAGTCCGTCTCAGCGACATCCGGCTGTAGAACAATATTTTTTCAACACATGCAATACTATAGTTTTCAGTCGATCCGAGGGCGAGATACTCGGGCTGATCATTGAATGGAAGTACCGATCATTTATGGCCGCGATAAAGGCAGAGGCATCGGTTTTGCAGTAAAAAAAGAATAGCCTTGCGTATCAAACGACGATCCGGTCACCTATCAACCTTGAGACGCTGCTAATGGAGCAATTGCGCAATAATTGCGAGTTCTATTAACCCTGAGAATCACAGATATGAATAGTCCGTCTATCTCGAGATCCTAGAAATAACATGAAAGGGCAATCATCTGGCTTCCGTCTAATGGCATCGCGGCAAGGTATCAGCCCTCGAATAGTCCGCTTGATTAAAGGACGCGGATTGTTTACCACGTTATATAATGGTTTTGGTGTGACTGATGGCTCAACCTGTCAGGGGTTAGGCTAGTCCAGTAATTTGGTCACACCAACGATATTCTCGGCATAGACGGTTGCTACGTTCTCCTGGGGGCACGGTGGGGTGCGGGTATCCCGTTAGCCGTTGTATATCGATTTGGTGCAGGAGGACCACCGGAAGAACGAGGGCGACGGTGGAGCGCGAAGAAGGTGCGGATGGCGCAGGCGTTTCTCGACTGAATGAAAGTTCTGTCCGCCCCCGCGTTCGACCAAGCCATTCATGATCTTGCGAGAAGAAGCTTCTCTCGTAACTCTAACTATATACCTACAACCTTCCAAATTTAAGCCATCGAACCACTCGCTATACTCCGCAAATATTTATGCAATCTATAAATAGAACGGTTAACTGTACACCCTATTGATCACGTATGACGTTTCATACATCAGATATGAGATACATGATGCACTTTTTATCGAGCTCCTCTTCTTATCGAAGATGCTTGAATGAAAAGCTCCGATGCGATAATTTTAACCCCGTGTGACCGAGGAGGGTTAAACATTCTTAGAATCAGACAAGACTAAATACTCTAATCACCGTAGGATCCGTCTTGAGTTTCGAAGCGACGACTGACAGTCCAGCCAACAAAGGAGCAGCGAGGCAAATGTACGGCAGCGGCAGTTTGCGACATACCGCTGATCCGATGGTCCTAGGGACAACCGCCTCTCCGTTTCATAAGAACAAGGATAAATCCGACCCCAGGAACGCCGTACATCACGAAGAAGATCCCGAAGATCCCTACGGCTACAACGGTTAGTTCATGGGCTCAAAATGCTCTGAACTATGCGGACCAGTGCGGATCGGTTCGAGATTATACGTCTGCTAACTTTCAGGGCATCCCTACGAAGGACATGGTCGTAGTGGGTACGGTGGTCCAGGAGTCAGGGTCCACTACCCCCAAAAGACGCACCAGCTTCCTGGCGACTACCACATACCTCCGAGGATGCCTGTGCCTCTACCGGACCTGGATCCCCACGACATATCGAGCGACGTCAAGGTCAGGAACGGAGCACCGATAACCGGGGGGATTTATGGTCAAAGTCGACAAGGCAACTTGGGCCGAGTATTGGACCCAGGACGAGGAGGCTTCGGCGGTGTTTACGGAGAGATGGACACTCGAGGTAAGAGACTGATTTTCTTGGGCGCCAGAGGAAACGGAAGTCATCCCTTTGGTCCTCGATTGTTTCAGGGATGGACGAGTCCTACCTGAACCCGGATCGCTCGCGTGTCCATCACGGTCTGCAACGAGGTCACGGAATAGGACCGAATTTCGGATTCGATGGACACTTTTCGGAACACACCAGGCTCATCCAGGACATAGAGGACGAGAGTGATAGAGCAGAGGCGATTCCGCCGCTGCCCTGCGGGTGGCAGTGCCAGAGGAGCGAATTCCTCTGCGTGCAATCGTGCATTTGTATCTCTTACAGAGGTCGCTGCGACGGAGTGGTGAGGAAACGCGTTTTCATTAACTGATTTTACATCATTTTTCAATATCGATGAAATAGGTGGACTGTGACGTCGCCGAGGACGAAGTGGACTGTGAGAACGGCGCTGGATCTGGAAGTGAAAATACCGAGTGCGTGGGCGAGAGAGACGTGCGTTGTCCATTATCTGGAAAGTGTATATCCAGAGATTGGCTCTGCGACGGTGACGACGACTGCGGTGATTTTTCAGATGAAAGCCATTGCGGTAAGTGTCGTAATGATACCTACAAGAAAACCAGAGTCCTTAATCGAACGATCCCTCGTCGCCTGTTGCAGGTACGTCTCCAAACTGCACCGACGACCAGTTCGAGTGCAGAAACGGCATGTGCGTCCCTCGGGCATGGCTTTGCGACGGTGAAAATGACTGCAAGGATTTCTCGGACGAGATAAACTGCACCAAAAAAATGTAAGCCATTTTTGACACGATCTTAATATCATCGGCGCCGAAGCTATCCGTCCGTTTCGTGGGCTACATCAAAGTCGTATTAAAAAACGTTGACTCAAAATTTTCTTCTGCCTCGTGGTCGAACGGGCGCGTTTTCAATATTGAAAATCCGATGTCCTTCGCCCAAGATATCGGTGGGGGTGAACTGCCCCGCGTCTTCCACCCCTTCGCCGTCGAGCTCGTCGAAAGAACCCACTACCCACGTATCGGAGGCATCGAAACGCTTTGCGTAGGTGTATCGCTCTAACCCTGAGGTCCCTTCATTCCCTGCACCCACTCGATTCTTGCTATCCTCGCTGTCTCTCCCCTCTCCACTCGTATCACGAGAGTGAGAGTGTGTGCGGTGTACGGGATACGTATACCTAGGCCCGATTCCTCACCCCATCTGTTCCCTCTTCGATTCTATTGCCTTCTTTCGTTTTTTCACCCATTCCTCCACAGGTTAGAGCGGGGTAACGCCGGACTGGGATTGTTAGTTAAAAATCACAGGTCATCATTTATCAAGGTCCGATGGCTGATAAAGAAAATGGCACCAGGGATCGAGGTTCTGGTTTCACTAGTTCTTATTCAATTTTCAACGTCGTACATCGATTTATTCGGTCAGTTAATCCTCGCCGCAATTGCTTCAGAAACAAAGTCCTTGCTTCTCTCGTAATGGACTATTCATTCATTATCCGAACGAGGATCGGCTTCAATGTCGTGTCTGCAAGCAATGGTACGACTTCGTAAAGATTAAAGAAGAGATTTATTTCGGCATATGACAGTGGGAAACGTAAAAGTGTCCGGCGTTGCCCCTCTCTCACCCCTAAAGTCTATCGATCGAGCTTGATAAACTGGTGACGTAATCAACGGACCCTACTTTCCCTCGTATATAATACTTGCAAATGAGCTCGTCAACTGACAATTTTACCTCGAAATTGAACTCTGACGTTTTGAATCAATTAATCTGATCAAATCTCCGCACGGATATATTCGTAAATCTGAATCTAATCGATGATGCAATAAAACGATAATGAGTAGCTGGGGAAGTATTTGCATAAAAATTGTAACGAATTTTCAATCGAATACATAGGTATATGTGTGTGAAATTTAATATTCGCGTTCTACAGTACATAGAAATCGGATCGACGTGTGTGTGTGTGTGTGATTTCGTGAATGTCACCCAGTCTGGGTCTCGGTAGGAGTTCGAAGGCGTGGAGTCGGGTGCCCCGTTACCCAGCAACGAAACTGATGTGCTGGTATCGACCGCTGTACCAAACGCCACCATCTTGGTAAAAGCTTGTGTTTTTGAATCCGTGAATCCGGGCACGCGCAATCCGGGCAGACGCCCACGACGCACCCATGATCTCGTGTTCACGGTTCCCCAACACACACAATATCATGTCTGCGTCTGTGTACACCTATTTTCTTCTGCTGCCTTGCTCTATTTATGGGAAATGGAGGTATAATTAGAGATATACCCGAACCCCTCAATTTCTTTTCACAGCAAAAATCATTATCTTTTTACCATAGATTCAATATTTTTGTCAACTCCAATCAGCAATCATCATTATCATAGCAGAGATACCATCCCTAAAACCCTGTTCATCAAAACTCTCGGAGGCAGTTAATCAATCAACCACACAAAATTTGTGCAATCATCGCGCCAACGCAATGAGATTCTGTCCTGTTTGAGAAATTTGCGGCAGTATACAGCTGTTGCGGGGGGACGCATAATCTATTGTGGGGTTGGTCGGCATTGGGTTAGGCTAGGTCATGGGGATGGTGAAACCTTTGGGGAGAACTCTGATCTGACCCCTACGCAATCCCGGCTTTTATACCAGTGCATTTGTAGGGTGTGTCAACAGACTGGGGTGCGGGGATTGTTTTCCCGAAATAGATGCTGCGCGATATTGATTGCGGTACCGAATCAAAATGCTTCAGGGGAGAGCAATTATTCCGTCGCAGTACGCGATGAGTGATTGGAAAATTTTTTTATTTCGTTTCAGGGAATGTTCGCAACAGGAGTTCAAGTGTCAGCAGGACGGTAGTTGCATTCCTACCTCATGGCATTGCGACCAAGAAGCGGATTGCAACGACGGTTCCGACGAGGCCGACTGTGGTTAGTGTGAATTGAATACGGCTAGCGACTAGTTTCACGATCGCCGATTCACCTAATCCATTTTCGCTTGCTACAGAAAAAACGGAGGTCCGTTGCAGAGACGACGAATTTCAGTGCGCCTATCCCAGATGCGTTCGTCACGAATTTCGCTGCGATGGTGACGACGATTGTGGAGATTGGAGCGACGAAAAAGACTGTCCAGCTGCTTCAGTGGCCAGTTGTAACGCGAACGAATTTCGGTTGGTGCATCTTTTTCTTTGCAGGGGTCCGTTTTTTAGTTTTGTTCAACAAGCACTGTGTGAGAACGTCTGTACATTCTTACAATCCCAACATTTACCGTGACCTTTTCTTTAACCGTTTCGTGAGAACCCCAAATTAGCAATTTGGAGAAGTATTTTGCAGCAGTTTGTTACTCCAGAGCTGGTCCAGCGACCATTTCAAAGACCTGATTAGCACGATTTCACGAGACGAGGGTAACTACTCATCCGAATCTTATGATTCAACAGTTCCCTCGATGCTAGAGTAGTCCGTTATGATGTGGAGGTTGAATATTAAAAACTGCAATCGTGGAAAAAAATGACATCTGTGCAAGGTTGAATTCGCACCCTTTGTCAGAAAAAAGAACAATACTCTACTGTACATTCGAGTATACGAGAAACTAATGCTGGTCCGATTGTCATATACTGGAAGGTTTTGTTCCTTCCCTTCTTTGTTCAACGCCATTATTACCGCTCCAGATGTTCCGGCGGCAAGTGCATCAGCAATAAATGGGTATGCGACAAGGAAACTGACTGCGATGGCGGCGAAGATGAGGAGATCTGCGACCACCCGAGTCCCCGAGGGTGCTCACCTCACGACGAGTTCACTTGCTCCACAGGCACCTGCGTTCCGGTAAATATATTCTCACCTTCATATCGGGGGAGTAATCGTCATCTACATCCTGTGATGATAATTGTTATCAGCGATTATGGGTCTGCGACGGTGTTCCCGACTGCTCCAACGGCGAGGATGAACGGGAATGCGCGATGACCTGCGAAGCGACGCAATATCTGTGCAAGGCTCCTCCGACGATCAACGATACCGCGGTTGCGACCGCACAATCGCCCCAAGTATCATCGGCTCATCCGTATCATCGGTACTGTATCGCCGTCAAACACGTCTGCGACGGCGGGGCCGACTGTCCCGGTGGAGATGGTGAGGACGAGGCATCACTGCAGCTTCATATTTTCCAGAATTCAACATGACAATGACATTTCATATCGTATTTCAGACGAGCTGAACTGTCCGAAGAAACGCAACTGTACCGCTGAAGACAAATGCAAGCAGCAGTGCATATTGACAGTGGACAACAAACCAGCCTGCGCTTGCCAACCTGGTTACAAGTTGGCCAAGGATAATGCGACCTGCGAGGACATCAACGAATGTCAGTTCGAACTGGTGAGCATTTTCTCCAAGATACTGAAACTGGGCGAGTGAATATTTTTAAACGACTAATTTTTTATTGACAGGATCCCGTCTGTAGCCAGATCTGCAACAACACACAGGGTTCGTTCACATGCAGTTGTATGACTGGTTACGTCCTTCGCCCGGACCTGAGGACCTGTAAAGCCTTGGGGGCCAACCCGACGCTTCTTTTCGCTAACAGAGTCGACATCAGACAAGTGAGTGTCTCGCAGTTATGCCTCAAATCTCACCCGCTGCTCTAATCCCACTAATTCACGTCTCAGGTCGGTCTCAGCAACACAAAATATACAGCGATATTGAAGGGACTCCACAACGCCATAGCTCTTGACTATCACTACAAACGTGGAACCGTCTACTGGTCGGATGTATCCATGGACGTTATCCGGAAGGCTTTCGTGAACGGAACTGAACCCGAAGGTAAAATCAACTCCCGTGGTATAGATCTAGAAAGTTTTCTTCCACGTTTGATACCAAATACCATTGCAGACGTGATACGTTGGGGTCTTGAGAGTCCAAGTGGGGTTGCTGTGGACTGGATCCACAATCTCCTCTTCTGGACGGACTCCGGAACTCGGAGGGTCGAAGTAATCACTCTGGACACAACGATGAGACACGTTCTGATATCGAGTGACCTGGACAAGCCGAGAGCCATAGCCGTTCATCCGAACTACGGATACGTCTACTGGACCGATTGGGGTAAGCCAAAGCTGGGAAATAATTGCGCAATCGCTCACTCTCAACGATCCTCTTCGCAATAATAGGTCCGAGTCCGAAAATCGAACGCTCTGACATGGACGGATCAGGCAGAGTCGCGCTCGTGACAGAGTCGATATTCTGGCCAAATGGTCTCGCGATAGACTACACAACCGATCGAATTTTTTGGGCGGATGCGAAACACCACATCATCGAATCCGCTCACTTGGACGGTACGGACAGGAAGAAGGTAATCAGCAAGGGACTCCATCATCCGTTCGCAATTACCATATTCGAGGACTCCGTCTACTGGACCGACTGGCACTTCAAGAGCATTTCATCTGCGAACAAAGGAAACGGTGCGGGATTCAGGACCATTCATTCCGGTGAGTTGGCCACAGAATGTTGATCAGTAGTTAATATCCTGAAGCACTGAATTTCTGAAAACCCGCGAAATCATTATCTGTCGAAAGGTCTTCACTTTCCCATGGACGTGCACAGCTACCATCCGCAGCGTCAGCCCAACTACAAAAATCGTTGCGGTGATAACAATGGAAAGTGCTCCCACATGTGTCTTCCGAACAGTACCGGCTATAGCTGCGTCTGTCCCGTTGGTTTGAAGATCAAACGGGACGGCAAAAACTGCGCGTCTACGCCGGACAATCTTCTACTTTTTGCCAGAAAGAAGGACCTCAGACTCAGGCCGATCGATCAGGCTGCACGGGGCTTTGACACCGTAATTCCCGTTGATCATATTCAAAGTGCTGTTGCCTTGACGTGGGACAGCAACGAAGACACGATATATTGGACCGACGTCGAGGCAGACACGATAAGCAAGGCTTACTTGAACGGCACAAATCAGAGCGTCATCATCAGCCACAATTTAGGTTAGTGTCACACTCAATTCAAGGCCTGATCAACAATGCAATCGTTATTTTTCCTGCAGAATCTCCGGCAGGTTTGGCCATGGACTGGATAACGAATAAACTGTACTGGACTGACGCTGGAACGAACAGGATCGAATGTTCGAATCTGGACGGGTCCATGAGGACCCTCCTAGTCTGGAAAGGGCTCGATAAGCCGAGGGATATCGTGGTTGATCCAACTGGTAAGTTACCTCTGACTGCAAACGAATGAATTCGATCACTCATCTCTCATTCCCTGAACCTGCAGTCGGATACATGTACTGGAGCGATTGGGGCGAAACGCAGAAGATAGAAAGAGCCTCGATGGACGGTACCGACCGCAAGGTTCTCGTGAGCAAAAATTTAACTTGGCCGAACGGATTGGCCATCGATTTTGAAAAGAATCGACTCTATTGGGCCGACGGTGGGACTAAGAAAATCGAGTATTCTGATCTCAATGGAAAAGGCCGAACGGTGCTGATCTGTGAGTGGAGAATCGAAGACCAGTTGATCGGCGTTTCGAAAGAATACTTTTTTCAATGCGGAACTTTGATTTCAGCGACGGATCTACCGCATCCATTCGGCTTGGTTATCTTCAAGAATAAAATTTACTGGACCGATTGGGACACCCTGAGCATCCACCAAGCTGATAAAAATAATGGATCCAATAGAAGCGTGGTTCGCTCGGGAATATCCGGACTCATGGACGTCAGAGTCTTCCACCGTCATCGGAAGATGATCAACAGTCCCTGCAACAAGAACAACGGCAATTGTTCTCACTTGTGTCTTCTGGCTTCAGGTCCAAGATCATACAGATGCGCTTGTCCGACTGGACTTGTTCTAGCGGTAATTAAAAATATCGATAAGATTTCTGTGACTATGTTATATTCATCGTCACTCGATTACAGCCGGATGGCAAGAGCTGTCCCGAGATGCCGAGCGAATTCCTGGTGATCGCTCACAGGGCAGACATCAGGATAATATCATTCGACGTGAATTACGCCGTTGACATAGTGCTGCCAATAGCAAATTTGAAAAATGCTGTCGGCGTCGACGTCAACAGAAGAACCGGTGAATTGTATTGGACAGATACTGCCGACGATGTCATCAGGAAAGCCAGTTTTGACGGACGGACAATAGAGACGATAATCAACAACGGAATCGAGAACGCCGACAGTTTGATCGTGGATTCAATCGGCAAAAAGGTTTGTAAAAGTTTTGAGTACCCACCAGCAGAATTTCACACTGCATCATCTTTCACAGATTTACTGGACCGATGCCGGGCTGAGCAGCATAGAGGTCTCCGAACTCGATGGAACAAATCGAAAGGTCCTAGTGACCACGGGACTCGAAAGTCCTCGGGCAATCGCTTTGCACTATCCCGCCGGTCTCGTATTTTGGTCCGACTGGGGCCACAATGCGCGTATAGAACGTGCCGACATGGACGGTGAACAGAGGATGACCGTCATTGCCGATGAGCTAATGTGGCCGAATGGACTGTCAGTTGACGTGATTGGGAATAAAATCTATTGGAACGATGCCAAAAGACACGTAATCGAAATGGCCGATCTGGACGGCACGAACAGGAAAGTGCTTATCCAGGGCGTCGAACATCCTTACGGACTGACACTCACGAAGGACTTTATCTACTGGAGCGACTGGCTCACGAAAGCCTTACATCGTGCGAACAAGACAACGGGATTGAACAGAACGGTCATTCTGGACAACATGGAGGGAATCATGGACATCCGATCAGTCAGTGTGAGTTTGATCATCGAAAGCGGTAATTTTCTACCGGGGGAATCGGGGTCTTAACATTTCGTGTAATTCTGCAGAGCCAAGATCTCTACATAGCTGAAAACGTTTGCGAAAAGAATAACGGAGGGTGTTCACATTTGTGTCTGAGAAATCCCAAGGGATACTCGTGCGCTTGTCCCACCGGAATCCTTCTCAACGAGGACAAGAAGACCTGCAAGCCGACACCAACGAGTTTCCTCCTGTTCGCGACGAGGAAAACTCTCGCTAGAGTTTCCTTCGACACTTCGGACATGTGGGGCGTGACTCTACCCGTCAGCGACATCCACAACGCGATATCGGTTGATTTTCACTGGGAGAAACAATTGATCATCTACTGCGACGTCAATCTTGACATAATCAGGTGAGTTTGACCTTCAACTCGACGTCTCCGAATTACTTTGCTAATCGACTATCTTGCAGGACCGTGAACATCCAGAATCTATCGGACACTCGTGTGATAATCAACTCAAATCTCACATCTCCATCTGGCCTGGCTGTCGACTGGCTAGCCAACAACATTTACTGGGCTGACACGACAAGGAAGGTGATAGAAGTCGCGAGGCTCGATGGAACCAGTCGCAAAAGGGTCCTCGAGGAACTCGACGAACCGAGGGCACTTACCGTCTTCCCGAAGAAGGGGTACATGTACTGGACCGACTGGGGTGATCGCCCTAAAATCGAAAGATCTTATCTCGACGGCTCCAGCAGAAAGGTGATAATATCCACAGACCTGGGCTTCCCGAATGGCTTGGCTATCGATTACGAGAATAAAAAGTTGTACTGGGCCGACGTACTGAAGGACAGAATCGAGACGGCCGACATACACGGACAGTACAGGGTCCAACTGGTACCGGAGGCCACTTATCCTTTCGGTCTCACCCAGGTGACTATCCTCACTCGTCATGAAATCTCGTCTATGCATAACAGGATCAAAATGATCATTGCTTTCGCTTTCTTCAGTACGACGATTACATCTACTGGACAGATTGGTACAAAAAGGCTGTAGAACGAGCCGATAAATCAACGGGAAAGAATCGTATCGAGATTCGAACCGCCCTCGACGGGATAATGGAGATCAAGGCTGTTTCGGCGTCCAGACAAACCGGCTGGAGTCCTTGCGGAGTGGATAACGGGGGCTGCAGTCATCTGTGTTTCTTCAGACAGAAGAATTACATCTGTGCTTGCCCCGACGTCAAAGACTCCAGGCCTTGTTCGACGGGTGAGTCGACCTTCTTCGTCTAGGATCGCACCATTCTATCGATCTATTTTTCGGTTACAGTGCCGAGCGTGAAAGTACCGATAAGAAAACCAGGCACGGAAAGCGATCCGTCGTACGATTGGGAAGAAGAGCCGACGATACCGTCGCTGCCGGTTCATGTAACGACGACGCCGCACTTCTCGGGTAAATTCGACCCGGAAGGACAGGCCGGGAAGAGTTTCACGCTGCAGACTGTCGTTATAACGATAGTCGTTATGGTCGGGCTGATAATAATCATATTGATAGCCATTATTCATCTGCTGTGTCAGCGTAAGACGAAACAGAAAAAATATTTGTACCCTGGAAGAAGCGTCCTGACGTTTTCGAACCCAAACTACAACGCGTCGAGCGGTGATGTCGGACCGAGTAATCAGCAACAAGACAAAAAATCTTTTATATGGAAAAGATTGAAGTACGACAAATCTCAGGTACATGTTTTCACCTTGTAGCATGACTTTCACGTTCACCTTTGTTTTAACGTGCTAGAAGCTACGAAGAATCATCCACGATCCAGGATACGTGGATTCTTCTTCGACGATTAACAAATTTTTCTCAAAATTCGCACGTCACCATATGCTTTTGTAGATAAAAGAAACGAAAAAGAAAAAGATATCCTAAAGTGATATATGTTTTTTTTTTCCCCACTGAAACATTGAATTATTGATTGAATCGAATGAATTAATAGAAAGCTAACACATCCAAAGTTGAATGCCCAATCAAACTGCAGCATTTGCCACTTCACTTTATACAAATGAATGAAACAGAAACCACCTAGCGCCTAAGCTACCTGCTACGTAGTATTTTATGCGCAACCTCCTACGTTAGGTAGATCAATGAATTACATGGTCAAATCCTAGAGTACCTCGAACGATTTACTATGAATTTAGGAATAATCTGTTTTCAAAATTCAAAACGTCCGTATTTTATTTTGATCTTGGACTCGACGGTGTCATTCGATTCCTTTGTTTTTAATCCGACCGTTAGTTGCGCATAGAATTCGATCTAAAGATCATGACAATATCTCTAAGGGAGCCTCGTTATCGACAAGTCTGTAAATTTCGATGAAAGATAAGAGAAAGAAGAAGGAACACTCAGACCAGCGTACCTTTAAAATTGTACAATTAATTAATTGCACATTGAAATATTTTTGTTAAGACTAAAATTGATTAGAATTTGTATAAGAATATAGAGAATGTATGGATAATATTATAAAAATGGCACCAGCTATACTATATAGTTACGTTCATCAAAACGACTGATATCGAAAATATAACCGAAGAGTTTCTCATACATACAGTTTTGATCACGTCTCAAATAAACAAATTTCAAAAGTATAACAATAATTTATAGTTTACTTTCCGTGATTGAAAGATAGAATAGATGAGTAAAAAAAAACGTTAATGAATAAATAATCATCGATAAAAAAAAAAAGAAGAGATTTAACACGTGTCACGCGATTGCCTTGAAAATGACGCAGAGGAAAGAGGAAAAAGTTGAATATATTGATCACGATTGGGCATATCTGCACGCTATTGAACTTGGATGGATTTGTTACGCACTGAGAAAACGAAAATTATTTCAAATAGTGAAATACCGATTCAAGAGAAATGAAAAAGAATTATAAGGCAACAAAAAAAATCAATAATTCATTGTCTTGTCAATATAGGAGAGAGTGTACGAAGATAATGGACAGACCTCAAGTCCCGAAGTGGTGTCTCTGATTCCACCATCAGCAACTCCAAGCAGCAGTAGAGCTCCTTCAGTAACTCCGAGGGAATCTTCACCGCCAACGTCACTTCCGCACGTCACTCATCTCGATGGTTAGATCATTTAACGATGCAATAATTAAGCAAAAAAAAAAAAAAAAGACACTTGTACAATTGCAGTAAATTTTATTTTATACATAAACACAATTTTTATTTATTATCTCTTCTTATCCACAACCGGTTCAGAATTTCAGTAATTTTACTTCTGGGATTATTCAGTTCGTTTTATAATATAAGTTCGATTTTTATACGCTTTTATCGTTCAATAATTAATACTCGGTGCTAATTGATACATTTTCGGGGATATTTTCAATTACAAGAGTGCATACTTCGGCTGTTATATTAATACCTACTTCGTCGTTTTTCCACGAAATTTGAAAATGGCTAAGACTGACCAAACGCCAATCTCAGTTTCTGAATGTTATTTGGAAAAAATGAAAATGAAAAAATTCATTTAGAACTATATTCTGGTGTAAAAGTAATCGAAGACACGTACCAAAAAAATGATCACCGTGAGTCGAAATAATTTTGACTTTCAAGAGTGTAACAAAACGAGAATGAAAAAAAAAAAGAAATACACAATGATTAAAAAAGCAAATGCAAAAAACCAACAAATTACGAGAATATATAAAAACAAGAAAGAATCAAGCGCACGTGAATAATACTCGACAGTTACTTCGTAATCACAACCGGTATATTATAATAACGATTATAACTTCGGTAGAAATTTTCATGAACAAAAACACAAAATTTACGTAATATGAAAAAATGAAAAAACTAATGACTGTTATTTGCATAGTTTCGAGTTGAACAATCGCTGAACGACTCAGAGTTTACTTCTTTTTCGATTATAAAATTATAATTTGCAATTAATCATAGTCATTATAAACGCAATCGTTGTTCACTATATGGTATCAAATCATTTGCTTCACAAATTTTTACCACGATCGTGTGAGTATTTTGTGTGAATGGTGTATTATATGTATTATAAAGAATTTAAAAAAAATTCAAATTGGTTATTTTGAAGAGTAAAAAAAAAAAAAAGAAAGAAAGAAAAAGGTCCCGATTTGTATAAAGACTGAGAAAAAAAACGGTTCGAGGAGAGAGAATAATTTCGATCGAATAGTGGTCTAAATAATATATACATGTAATAATGTCATCGTCAAACCCTGATGAATAACTAATTCATTTAATAGATCTGTGTTGCGTGGATGATGCGTGAATTTACGTTACGTAATTGAGGTTCTATATTTTTTAAATTCATTCTAAATATCGTTCCTTCGCAAAATGGTGACCGTCCTACGAAATGCGATTATATTATTAACGTATATATGTGTATAATAATAGGTATATTTAAGAAAAATAATTAATCTCCTCGTTTAAAAAAAAAAAAAAACCGAAAATATTAATTAAGAATTTTTCCCATTATATATACAATAAATAATGAAAGTAAATGGAAAGATAAACTGCTGCAGTCGAAACAAAAATGATCATGATTCGAGAAAAATAATTTATACAAACTCGTTGATTATAGTTTACGTAGATGGTTGGTCATTAATATATTTATATAAAACATTTGGCAAGTGATAACGTCATATTCATAATGCGACCGCGTGTATTATGTTAATTCTATTTTTCTACAAAAGCTATATATATTTTTCGTACCGTTAATATTTTCTTTTTTCCATACGTAGAAACTTATATAAATATAATTATACAATCATTGATACGGCGCAGGCTGCTGTCATACTGTATGTTCAGTCCCGGCGGGTCTAGGACATCACAATAAAGCATATCCACGCAATACAGTTTTCTGCGGGTCATCTGCTAATTTTATTATTTTCACGTATCGGCGTAGATTCATATTATAAAATATAATTGTTTTAAAAAAATAACATGTCCTTGTTGAAATATACCGATTCGTTCACGTACGTGTGAAACTCACGTTTATATATCTGTATAAATATACTCAGTCAAGTTACAAGATAATTGATGAACTTCTATCTTGAAACATACACACAATGAAGCGTAAATTTGGACCTCAATTTTTCATTACAAATATTCATAAATTATGATGATTATACGCCTGTTACGTTGACAAGGATGAAACACGGTGGAGCCGTGATTAGATTTTGAAATACACTGTTGACTGATGGTTGACTCAATGTTGTCAGAAATCTCAGTCAACTATTTTCAGACAACTGTCAATAGGCATATTCTGAGCCAAGAGTTGACTAAACGCTGACTAATTGTCCGCGAATGTCCTCTAAACTGTCACGTAATAGTCAGCCATGCGGGTCGACGCCTTGTAGGACTGTAGATTCCAATAAATAGTCTATACAGATCGTTTCGACATTTTATCCGAAATCAATGGAACTCATGCATCGTCATGTCAACTTTCAGTCAACAAAATGTCATACCGTAGACAAACTTCTTTCTGCGCGTCGTGATTCAAATGACAAAATGACGACATAGCATGTCAAACATAGGTCGATTTTACGCATGCGATTTTAATCAGCTATTTAGCTCGAATCATCAGCTCATTATTTATAATCAATTTATTGTTTTCAGGAATATATATTCGACATTTTTTTTTTAACCAAGAGCTATATATATTCAACATTGATAATTCATATGAGTGTCATAACTGGAACTAAATTTGTTCCCGTTGACCTCCGTCCACTATGCGACTTTGAAGTGGAGAAGGATCCCGACTCTGTGGTAACACGTAAGTGTAGCCAACACGGTGCAAATTTACTCGCGAGAACCCGAAAGTCTGCCAACCATCTATCGGCGCGTTACGCTACCCGATATGTATGTAGCGGGTATAGGAATATAGCGGATACCCTAGCTGTTCGGTAAGCCGTTGTGTGGTACCGTAACGCGCCGATAGATGGTTGGCAGACTTTCGGGTTCTCGCGAGTAAATTTGCACCGTGTTGGCTACACTTACGTGTTACCACAGAGTCGGGATCCTTCTCCACTTCAAAGTCGCATAGTGGACGGAGGTCAACAGGAATAAATTTAGTTCCAGTTATGACACTCATATGAATTATCAATGTTAAATATATATTCCTGAAAACAATAAATTGATTGAACTATACATAATAACCATACCTAACAAATAAACTTACGTCGCATGGGACGTAATTTGCGGTCCCAAATTCATATCTAGTATACGACATCGTTTTATACGTGCAGGGACTTGGCGTAGTTTCGGAATGCGATTTTGACGTAACTTACGACGTCATGACGACGTCTACATTTTCAATAGGGGTCGATTTTACGCATAACATTCAGATAGCTGAAAGTCGACGTTTAGTGCAGGCTATACGTTGACTATACGTTTCCTTTGCTATTCACGTTTCACCCCCGCTCCATGATAACCGAGAAGATAACTATGGGTCGACGACATGTCGACTAAATACATGGTCTTGTATTCGACATAACAGCGGACATTCGCGGACATAAAGTATGCTATAAGTCAACTCAAGGCTCAGTGACAGACGATTACCAGTCAGCGAAAATAGTCGACTTTTGGTATATTATTTGTCCACCCAAAGTCAACATTCTCAAGAGTAGACTAAATGTCGACTTTATGAAGTCCACTAACAGTCGTCCATTGGATAAGTGTGCTACCTGGGTTTTGAAATACACGGCCTTGACTTATACAGTATTACCCGGATATTATACATGTATCGATGACAATTTAGGAAGACCGTCTATTGCGAAAATAAATACAGAATAACAAGACCCTAGTGGTTTAACGAAAAGAAAAACTAGGGACAAAAATAATATCAAATATTTTTAATGTTTAGATCTTTAAATTACAAAATGATCATATATGCATATATATGATATATATTATTATTACTTAGATATCATAATTATAAAACCGGTATGGTAATATCCAAGTTATTATCAATATGCATGCTATAACATACATACGTCTATTTAGAGCTCAAAGATTCTATGTGATATAGAAGGAAATCTAAATCATTATAACCGCACGAAGAAGTTAACGCAATGTTTATGTATAATAATATTATATTCATATTGAGGTTGTTGGGGAAAAAAAAAGAGAACGAGAAGAAAAAATTGCGATGGAATTTGATCACGTTAATAAAAATACTCGATGAAACGAACCATGACAACAAATAATAATAAGACATTGTTATTGATTATGACACCGATATTCAATGTTTGCACTGATATACTCAAAGATCCATCCCCTTCATCTGCAATATTGCCTTCTGTTATGCATTGAGAAATATTCAACTGAATGTGAGTTCGATCTTTTGAAAATTACATAAAGAAGACAAAACGTAAAAATTAATCATAATACATAGGCAATATTGTTATTTAAAATATCCAATTAGTTTTCACATCCTTTTTGTAGAAATTAATATGATTGTGTTTACAACAATTAAATTTTGTAAGAATCCACATACCCCCACATGTAGATGGAATATTTTTTCTCTCTCTGTGTTTCTTGTGTTTTTATTTAAAAACGTAATTATCGTTAAAACTATATCCACATGCATTTTGCCTGTGAATAAAAAAGAAAAGAAATGTATTTGCGAGGTTCAAAGCTCAGGTGAACCGAACAAAAACATTTCAGTACAATACAATATTGATTAATTAATGTATAAATTAATCGATAAACGTGAGAATCATTCCTTTTGGTATTATGAATTGTAATTCGTTATACTGATATTAGAATTAGTAAAAATCGTAATACCAAATTAATGAATAATAATAATTATTATAATTATAATTATAATAAACCGATCTGCATAGGGTAACGGGACACACACTTATTTTTCATGGCTAATCAACGACCGTGCTGCAGCTTTATGAACGCAGATGGATTATATAGTCAGTGCCTCGTTACCATATGACATCTAAAATAAGAGAGAAATTAAAGAATTAATAATTTATTCAAAATGTCCAAAACTATACTATACATATATTACTATAGTGAAAATGAAAAATCATCGCGATAAATGTTAGGCAGTACAATAAACTATTGTAAGAAAGAAAACGAGGAAGATACCGAAACAGAATTTTTCAGCTTTTAATTCAATCGATTGGCTTTTCATTGAAGATAAGAAAAGGAATTTTTTTTTTTACTCTTACACAAATTGAGTGAACAAACTTATTGAACAAAAGTTGAGGATAGATGATTTAGTATTTGAAAATGAAAATGAAAAAAAAAAAACAGAAATAAATTTCCATCATTCATATGATATTGGATTTAACGCGATTGTAACTGTAGTGGATGAGTTCCAATTGACTCTTTATTCACTGCGTATTTAAAAACTCCTAACGTTAACTACTAATTATATAAACTGCAGCAGTAAGTACTTAATTGCTGTAAAATAACTATAGTCATATTCTGCAGCATAATAATTAAAGAGACGTATTATTTGGCAAATTAACTGATTCTTTGAAACTCGTAAAGTTATATACGATCGTAATAATAGAAAAAGGGAAAAAAAACCAAGAAATAACATGTTTTTATAATATATTTATACCTAGAAAATTGATTATTCGCGAATTGGAAATCGGTTACTCCCAATTTTGCGTCTTTATAGGCTTTTCGACATTCCATCGCATACGGTATTCGTGTAAGAAATTTATAAATTTCTTTATTTAGAAAAATAAACGTATATTTATAATATTTTTTTTCATTGATAATGATATGAGATTTTTCGGTGCATTGATTCTGCCAAATGCTACGAACTCTCAAAATTCGGTGCCAAAAACCATATTACATATAAATGTGTACATAAGTATATAATTGTATTAATTATCATAACAATAAGAGATAATATTATTGTACTATTTGTATAGGAGTTGTGAGTAATTTTAGAAGATTGTTTAACATATTTGTACGCCGTGTTGCCCCGCATGGCGTGAAAATAAACTATTCTGTATCCTATAAATTATTCATTTTATTCCCTACATCCATCAATGATCAGATTCGCGGGTCAATGACCTTTTGAATTCTGACGCAACGTCCGCAGCTTCGACTCCTCGGACTAGATGGCGCCAGGTGACACTGAGAGAAGCGCCATCCGACTCCACCTCGAAGAACTAGGAGGAGCGCAGAACGCACGTTCGAAGATAAAGCCCGCGATTTGATTGTATCAGAGAAATTGTTAATTTAAATTAATGCGAAATAATCGTGCCTGAATTAATTTTCGACACATATTACTGACGAGATGAATCATTGCTTGAGAGTTGATGGAAAAATTTTGTATTTTTATCGATAGAAACATAAGAAATTTTATCTTCTTAAAAGTTATTTTTATTCGTGATTTATTTCAGTTTTATTGAAAGAGTCGAAAGATTATCGATAGAATAAATAGTTTATTTGATGTACAATAGAAGCTATACACAAAACCACTACAAGATCGTAACTTATTAATAGGCAACAGATCATTATTAATTACATTTTACAATGTTTGAATTATTATTAAGATATCTTCAATCGAACACTGAGTTGATATACGATTTTAAACTCTAGTCGGTACCTGGATACAGGCAATCGACCATATCGCAACAATCACTGTCATTCCGTCAATGAAAATTATAACTATTCGTAAACAAACATATTTGATTATTAGAAAAGAATTCATGCATGTATTGCAAATTTAATAAAATGGCACAGCTAGCCAGAAGTCAAATAAAATTAATTTGAATATTACCAGCTTTGCTAATAATAAACAGCAACGAGATGCCGAAGAATGTTAACTTTATCGTAAAAGTTTTAGAAACGAAGGTTTACGTGGTGTAATAGATTTAGTGACTGATAGAATCAAATTTTGAAGCCACTTACATTCATTCAGTATATCACATTCAAACTTAAAATCCCAGGTTTACGTATTCATTCATACTTTTGCGAAACGGACGATTTCTAGTCCGTTTCTATTGAAAGTATAACATTGTTGCAAAAACAAAAAAAAAAAAAAAAAAAAAGAGAGACAGATACTGGATCAATTTACAGATGGAATCTGTATACTTGTCGACACTTGGAATGGTTTACAGTTCTGTAATATTAATTTACGTAGATGAGATACAGAAAATATTGTTTGAAAATAGATCGTATTTCTTCATGCCTAACTCTCAAATATTCTACAATATACAAAACTTATTGAGAAAAAAATTGATTCTTTTAAAAAATAATAGAGAATTAGCACACGATTAATAATAAATACACATTACGATTTTTGGTATATTAGAAACTATGTATATTGTTACTTGTGTATTAAATCTAATGTTATTTACAATATATTTTTGTTAGTCAAAGAATTTATGCAAGTATGAACGATAAGCTAAAAAAGGAAAACTATATCGGTTATAAATAAATTCTGCAGTCTCGTGTCTAAAACGATATAAAATTATAAACAATTTGATTGTAGGAAAGTAACTTGATTACTTATGATAAATGCTCCTATTCTAAAATTGTTGGATACAGTTAACTTCTGTACTGTATTGCAACGGTAAATATTTGATTATTATACATCCTGCTTAAACGTTTTGAGTTTTAAATAATTCAAATAAAGTTGGTCCTTACAGAATTTTAATACTGACCTCGTTATTTGTCACTAATTTTAAATTACCTGAAATACAAGTCTTTTGGAGTATAAAATTATAGTCAGGTATTCCATCAGTCATTGAAAAGTTAAGTTTGGCAGTAGACAGACTAAAAGATAAGAAATTGAATACTAAATTTTAGAATTAGTGACAAGAAATAAAAAAAAGTAAGGAGAATTCTTCCTATCGTTGGGAACTTTCTTCTAAATTTTCAATGCGACGAATCGTCACTCTCAAACTGTAGAGCGATCGATATAAATCAGTGGATAAAAAGACTTGATGATGTTTTGATGTAATTCTTCCGATCCAACTTCGAAATCCCAGACATCTATTTTTGATGCAACTCCGGAAACACTTCGTACATTAGTACTTCAAAAATGTCCTGCAATGTTTGAAGACAAAATGAATTGTTTAAACCGATAATTATCCCACATTCGATATTGTGATATACAAGATGAAACTCACATAGAACAGTTGCTTGTTGAGATAAACGTTCTGTAACGAATCAAAAACCTTGGTAGCTCCGCGCTGGGCGCTTTGAGCGCCGACCAAATTGGTCAAAACTTCAGGTACATTGTTCAAAAATTGTCTACGAGCTTCTCCTCTGGTTTTTAATTTCTCTTCGTCTGATTTAAAACTGTTTACCGCACCCAACTGGCCATTCGGCCACCAGGACTTTGTGAACAATTGTATATAATAGTGTAACATCGGTTCGGAAAACACCCATCCCACAGTTTCTCGAACTTGTCTGTAAAAAAAATATGTTCATCTCATTCACAAGAAATTGAATAAAACAACAGGGATAAAAAATCACCTGCTTCCACTCACCGGTTTATTGTGCGGCCGTAAGTGATTTGGACAAAAGTAATCAACGATTTTCTAAGCCACCTGAACACCCCTCTGAGATCAAAGACTTCCCCTAAAAGAGTGTAGAGCGGCTCCGCAATCGCGTCTTTGCCGGATCCCAACACGTCCGAAGTACCCATGCGACCTCCCTCTCCGTCGTCTAATAACAACGAGTAATCCTCGTCTTCGTCCTTTTCTCTGGAATCCCCGCTGCCTCCCGAACCGCTGAAAATATTTACGAAGAATAATTATAAATGACCAAATTTGTTTAATAATTTCATCAAGACATTTTTTCATTTACGATTTGAACAGAGTCGACAGAGAGAAACGAGATTTCTTAGGCGACGGCGCAGTATGCTTCAGATGCTCAGAACTGGGACTGAGAAAAGCGTACAGTGCTTCGCTCTGGTTGAGCCGATCATCTTCTAGAACGTACTAAATATAATAGAATAATTAGTGATCGTCATCTACGATGATTACTGTTGAGCAGATCTTACATTTAGGTATTTTTGAATTTGTATTTTTGCTTTGTCCAAGCTGTTCTTGTCCGATTTGCCAAAAAATTTCAAAGGCTGTGAGGGTAACTCGAGATTTTTAACATTCGAACACAACTGGCGTAGCTTTCTGTGAAGTTCTTGGAACTCGGGTAATCTCCTGAGCACAACCCAACCCGTTGATATGCTCTCTTCGTTATTTTCATCCTCGGCCATGTGCACTACGAGCACAAATTGAGGCGGTTCTCCGTTATCCGGCATCTGAAATATAAAATTCGAATTTTACATCGATATACGGATGATGAAACGATAAAAAGAATTTGAAAACTTGTTGATTGTTGATTATACAATGAGAACAAGGAGAAATATACCTCGGCGCTCTGAACGTCTGCGGTCCAATGTCCGAGGTGTTCGGCCCACATTTCTGTGTGAGTCAGATGAGCCTCCAGCTGGCGCCTTTCTCCTTGAAGCCACTCGACTTCTTTTTCCAAAATACTCAAAACTCTACTCTCTG
Source organism: Euura lappo (assembly GCA_018257835.1). NCBI lineage: Eukaryota > Metazoa > Arthropoda > Insecta > Hymenoptera > Tenthredinidae > Euura > Euura lappo. Next base: position 128,750 of record JAEUYN010001021.1, on the reverse strand, counting down.
GCTTTAGAGATGATCTAAGTGCTTGTAAAGCTTGCATTTTATTGCTTAGCTTCTCTTGCAACTGATCAAGTTTACTACGAGCGTAATTTGAATGTTCACCAACCAGTAAAGAAGATGTTTCGGATATAGTTCCATCGGCCAATTGGCAATCCTCCAAAAGACCTAATATTCATAATTCTCTCAATTCAAAAATTTTCAATAAAATATAATCAACACTTTTCTACTATAACTAGTGTCAAGAGCAGCTATCGAATTATTCGAGATGGAAGAAGAAAAGCTGTAGCGTCGATTCTATAAAATATTTACAAAGCCGCATCTATGCCTGATAAAAACTATGCGAAATGCTGAAGCATCGAAATGAAAAATCATCGATATTCTTCTATCAACGAAATATTCTATCAATAGAAAATATATTCACTTACAATCGTCTACAGAGGGTGAGAGAACAATAATAAAATTTAACATTAAAACCTGATTATCAAGATTAAATTTAAACGTCTCCTCAAGATCAGAATCAATCTAATCAATGAAAATATCAGATTAACGTACCATCGGCTCTCTCGCTGATCAAAGCCTCCTGCATTTTCTTATACTGTTCGCTGACGAGGAAGGATGGGTAATACTTTTCCTCCAAAGTCCTGACAACGTTTTCCTGTACCTCGTAAAATACCTCCGGTCCCTTATCCCCCAATAAGAAACTCTCCATCCTCTTTCTCACGTTCTTATCAACTTTGATCTCCGCCGTCGGAGATCTTATGTAAGTATAAAATATCTCCGCGCCCAACTGATGCCAACTGGATCTTTCGGCTGCGCGCAGCTCCTGTACAGCAGCCCAGTAGCCGATCAGACCCTGACTCGCTACCTGCTCGAGAAACTGGGACAGGTAACGTCGACCGGTCACGTTGTCCAGTATCACGTGCAGAGGGACTATTCTTCCATCCGCGACTGCCGTGGGATCGGATATATCGCTTTCCTGGAATCATGGAATTGATCGATTATCAAGGAAAGGGAGGAAAAGCCGAGTCTAACCGAGTCGGACGCACTTGTACGGGATAATCGTTCCAGCCTAGAGCCTGCATGTGGCATTCGCAAGTGTTTTTAGCGAACGTTAACTGGCTGATGTATCGTTTCAATTTCCTCGCTTGTACTACGTCCGATTTACCAAGGATATTGCTTTCCGGGTCTAATCCCTGGGACCGTTTGACATTCTGTATAGTCGTGGCCTGCATTATTTCGGTTACTATGTTGTATCTGATCAGTTTTAGGACCTCCAAGTCCTTGGAGTTTTTTATCATCTGTACAAACTCTTCGAACGATTCCGCGTACTCGTAGGTCTTTTTGTGCATAGCTTCGGTGAGCTGCTGCTGCTCTATGTACGTCAATATCTTCTGGTTTATGTAGTCCGGATCCGTTATCAAGTCTATCGCCGGTTTTAGTACTGCAAAAAAAATTCTTCAATTAAGCATCTCTTCCCGATTCGACGATCCCGCTATCGCTTACTTTTACAAGTGATAACTTCTCTGAGCAAAAATTTAGCCGGCGATAAAGAGTAGCTGCGCGGTAGAAAAAACATGATGCACACTTCGCTGACCAGTCTGAGATATTCTAATTCAGCCGACGGCGACATCAGGTGGGCGGATAGAAGAAAGACCGGATCCTCGCCCTCCGATCTGTAAGAAAAAATAGGGTTTAAATTCTATTAGCAGTTTTTCAAGAGTCCAATCGTTGAAAATATGAGAGAAACTCACGCAGCTGCTTGGGCGATTCTTATTTTCTCAAAATGAAAAGTCACTTTGTTGACCAAATCGCAAGCTACTAGTTTCGTGTGATCTACACGGGACATTCTATCGTGCAGACTCTGAATAGCGCCCCACACATCCTGCTTCATGTTGTCGACGATCAGGTCGGAGCCAAAGGCCAAATCGGCTAGCCAGGATCCAACAAAATCTCTGAAAGCCAGATCCAGCAGATTCTGCATCGCTCCATCAACCATTCGGCTAAACACCAACGGAAATCGAGCCTGCTTCCTTCCCGCCGTTAATTTTGGCTCGTAGCCTTTCTGCGAATCGATGAAATTGACAATTTTTGTTCCTCGAATTTCTAGAAAAAAAATCTGTGACGATAGATTAACGTACCATGATCATGTGGCGAAACGCATCCATGTCTGCGACGGTCTTTGCAGTCCCAAGTCCGGTTTGATGCTTCGGCGATAGAGCGATGTGGACTTGAATGACGGCGAATAGGCCGAATAGACAGCAGAAGAATGTGAACAGTGCGTAAAAACAGTACCACGTTAAACCGGGGGAGTAGAATAGGAGAGCAAAGCTTGCTATTACGCCGGAAAACATGTAGACGAACATTATTTTCAATGGTTGTGATAATATTATGTTTCATACGGTTTTGATATTGTTTCGAAAATGTTTAAACTACGGTCTACAGGTTATGGCTCTGAGTGAATCTTTGATATATTGGCATTTTAATATTTATACGATACGATTCAACTGAAATAAAAATCGTTGCGTGTTTACGTGGCGTTCGGCCCATGTCGTAACAATTTTTTTCATTTCTTTTATTATTTTTATAACTCCCTCGATTTATTCGGTGTCTCTTATCTGTCCGAACTGTCAATATCAATTTCCAAACATGGAACACACAAATCCGCGGTTCTTACGGCTCAGTCACACAGAACGCGTCATTTCCAACGACCTATGAGAGAACAGCTTTACCAAGAATCTAGAAGAAGGTGAGCACGTTGATTGGCCAACCGTCATGACACGTGACGCGACGCGCTCTGTGTAACTGAGCCTTTAGGGCCCTGGCTCACGATCCATCTGACGTTTGTCGATTCTCGATTACCCCGCGTACGATTCTTTTTTTTTTTCTTATTGAAGAAAAAGAAAAGTTATATTAGAAGGACAGACTTGTATGGCTAACTTGACTTGAGTAGTTAGATCGTATATAGTTATACAAGTTTAAATAATTTCGACTTCAGATAAGCTAGGCTAAGCAGGCTTCGCCTATAGCCTCCTTTTTTTCTCATTAAAAAAAAATCTCTCTCTCTCGACTTCAGATACTTCGACAGCGACTTCGATAGACTGCATCGACTCTCTCAAGCACTCTCAACCACGTTCGAGGTCTATGATGGCCGCTGAGTAAACTTTTCCCAATCAACTTCAACTTTTCTACGTTCTTGATATATTTGTCAATAAAACAATGTCAAGCAGACGAGGAGTTGAGGTGAGAAGAATACCTCTCGTCAAAATACAGCCATGATCGATTTATTATTCCGACACTTTTGGTGTTTATTGATTCAAACTAACCTCAAAATAACCCCTGCTCAGTCCGGCTTATATTGAACGCGATTATTATTGTTTCATTACTTATTAAAGCCTATTTGTTTCACTAAGTATTCATCCTAGAATAGTTAACGATTTATTTTCACGTACCGACGTCGGTGAAAAATAACTTTTAACAATTTTTCGATCAATTTTTCACTCAAATTTGAACAGTCGTAATTTTTTTGTATCATTTCTTTTCGCTCATGAAATTAAATTATAAATACTAAAAAAAGTTGAAGATTCAATTTCTCGAAATAAAATTCTTAGTAATAGAATTTTTTAGCAGAGGAGAGAAAATAGAAAAAAAATGTCTGTTCACTTTTACTTTTTCTTATTAATTACCTTGTATTGTAATGAAAAAAAAAATAGAGATGACTAAACATGTACTTAATGAAATGAATCAACCTCGTGCATCCAGGCTCTGCGGTTGTATTACCTGAAGAAGGATGCGATTTTCGACGGTCCGGTGAGATCTCGGCTTCCCGCAGCTTACCAAAAGTTTTGGAAAGAATGGAAGCAAACTCAAAGCTCCCCCGTCCATTGGATACCGGAAGAAGGAAAATGGAAGAGGAACGAGGAAACCGGCGTGGTGTAAGAGATTCGCGTTGTTTTAACGCTTTTGAAGCAATTTGGAGTCGTTATAAAAAAACAGAGATTGTTGTACCGAAGATTTCCGGCACTGCAAGATGGGTAAAATTGTATCTTCCCGTTTCAGAACTCCGGTGCAGAACGTTCCCATTCCTGTCCTTTATCCGGCAGAACATCACGATGGTATATGGGGCGGGGAAGGAGTGGTGAAGGGATTTATAAAGCGGCATCCGCAGAAGAGGAGAGTACCGCACTTCTGGTTTCCCACATTAAAGAGATCGGTCGTATACAGCGAAGTTCTGGACAAATACATGAACGTCGTTGTCACGGCTCGAACGATAGATTTAATCCATCAAAACTACGGATTCGACTTTTACTTGCTAAAGGTCTGCGTTTCAGGCTTCGAGTTCTCTTTCATTCTATAATATCGTCTAATCTTTCCTTCCAGACCAAGGCCTGCGACCTTAAATCCGTTCTGGCGCTCAAACTGAAGAAAGAAATTCTTCGAACTCTGTTGAACAAATCTTTGTATCCGGATGATCCTGTTAAAAGAGAGGAAGTTTATAACAGATATGAGAAATACTTGGCCAATGTAAGTATGAGCAGGAAATTCGATCCGATTAGCGACTCTCGTAATCGAGGATTTACTTTTGTCCTCAGTACACGCCGGAGGAAATTGAATGGTACGGATTGACCATGAGTGAAGCTATCGGCAAGCTGATGATTATAGAAAAGGAAGCGATCGTCATCAAGCCACTGAAACACCAGTTCAGAGAGAAATTAATCGCGGAGTTGAAGGCCGAAGCAGAGGAGAAATTGATCGAGCCTGAAGAAAGGTATAAAGAATATAAACGAACTGGAAGAGTTTCAAGATTATCTTGCCTAACAAAACGTTATTTGTTTCAGTGTTTCTTGGCTATCGAAGCTGAACCCACTGTCTAAAAGTACAAAAACTACGTAGATTATATAGTTGAAGTAGTATCGAGACAATTATTACATGTATATAATAATATTTGAAGAATTAATAAAGCGAAAAATAAAATTTCACGCTCTAATTTTGTTCATTTCCATTCCTTTGAGCGACTAAAGTATCTACTGTGTTAGATTTTGTACATTAGGATAAATTTTGTGGAGTAGTTTCTATTTTCTTTATCAACACACGTAATACAACTCGCCAAAATACATGATAAGAAAGCCTCGACGTCTCTGACTCCTCAAAATCTACGATTATTCGTTTCGGATATAATTAACGAAATAAAAAGGCTATATCATAATAAAAATAAAACCTATGGATATATTCTAATGAGATATTTTCAAATATTAACTATCTAACTGTCCAACGTCTGAGTACGTCTAAAACATAGTATTATGTTCATTATAAGCTACGTCTTTTACGCATAGTCAACACGCGCTCCGTCCTCGGCAAGACGTCTCTAAGATATCGAACACTCGAGGTCTCCGTCTTTGGGTAAACAATTCAAAAGAGACGCTATAGCCCTGGTGATGTATGTCATGGTGCCGTAACTCCCGCTCGGAGCACTGTCGTAAAAATGTTGACAGACGTAGGCGGCTCCGCCGCAAAGCAGACCCCCCGTTACTGTGGTCTCGCGATGTTCCTTCGGTTTGGCGCAGCAGAGGGTGGCGTCTCCGTTGACGTTCATCTGGAAAATCGATAAAAAATAATTGCGATTATTGAAACAATGAGTAAAAAGACGCTCCATTTACCTGATCCTCTAAAAATATCGCATTCGCTTTATGCACTAGATGTTCCACGGCTATCAGTCCACCGAGCGACGAGACGACGTTGTATTCCGTTACCAGAGTCAGGACCATCAAGGCCTCGACTACTAGCTGACGGTATTCCGGCTGCGGGATTGTATTTAAAACAGTTTCGACAGCGAGTGCGAATTTCAATTCTCCTGGTGTCATTTCCTGCGTTAAATTCTGAGGAAGGACTCTGCCTTCTATGGCAAGACCTTGACACTGAAAAATTTTCAATAGTCTTATCAGTCAGCTTGAGTCTCGGTAGTTTGTTCCGATCAACAGACACCTACTCTTTCGAGAACTCCCCAAACCCGAGGATAAAAGTCCCTCGGTACTCTGTTCAAAGCTCCGTCCAGCCGGCGCCTTCGCAGCCATTGGCCTTGTCGATCGGGCTCCAATTCTCCGCCGTCGGTTTGATCGACACCCAGGAAGCTGCCGATCTGGGATTTCTAGAAAACGAAAAAGACGATTAATCGATCCATCAAAAAAGCTTGTCGTAATTGATAATCAAGATCTCTTTCTCTCTCACCCTGCTGACTCTGCCCGACTTGCAGCTAATGACGGAGAAATTTCCACGTCCCACTGAAAAGTTTGGATACAAAAATTGTTGAATTTGAGTCTGAAAATTGTTGGGCCATTCGAATGATTAAATTTACCGCTGCTAATGGCAAATTCTTTTCCACTCATGATGTGATGAAGCAAGTTCTTCATTTCAAACGGCGACAAGTTTAGCAGATGTTCGGAGGCTTCTTCCCCGTTGCAAATCAACGTTCTCGAAAGCTCAGTCGCCATAACTTGAATAATCAGGCCAACCCTGAGTCTGAGCATTTCGTGAAACAGTTGCGGCTCTGTTCTGATGAACATTGCCAAATAGACGAGAAGCTCCTGCGTCAACATGGCGGTTGATTCGTCGTCTCCGTAAGCCTGATGGATCAGAGACCTCAACTCGTTCTCAGGCAACGGAGCAACGATCGTGTGCTCATTCGTCGGCGGCATTCCCACAGTGACTTGCTTTTGACGGACCAACAGGTCCGTCACGGCCTTGGCCAGATCCTCGACCCTCTTTTCCAACATGCCAGCCGTGTGACGAACGATTCCCCACATCTTTTGATGACAGGCTTTCTGGTACAATCCTTTCAGCAAGTCTTTCACTGTCACCGGACGCCCTTCTTCCAGCATTCCAGTGTCGTATAGTAATCCTTGAGAGTCGACCTAAACGTGAATTCAATATTGAGACAGATTCAGGCGCAGATGCGGACCGCAGGCTTACGAGATACTGCAGAATGTCTCCCTGCTCTTCCAAGCTTTCCGTTTCCCTCAGCATCGCCAAAAGCTCCTCGACCTCCGTGTCTGCGTACTGAGTCTCCGATGCCAATCTGTGCCTGTGAGACTTGGCCGTTTGTTTCCACGGAAGTATATCGTCGGTTGGAGACGGGGTTCGAGTCGGTTGATGAGCAGGGGGCGAAGACGACTGGGTTGAGACGGTGGTGTCTGTTATTTCTATGAATGGATTGCTCGTGTAGGCTACGGACACTCTCCGACCCTCGCCTGACATCCCAAGACTTTCAGCTGGAAATTGACGGTTTGATTAAATAGTTTGCCATGTTTGTAGCGAAGAAACAAAAAGCGTATCGAGGAAAAGCCCTTCTGCCAATTCACATATTTACATGGTACCGTGAACAAACGAAAATTATACCGTATATTGTTACCAAAACTTACGCTCTTGAAGACTATTAGGAACCCCTACTAGAAGATTGTAGTGAAAAAGAAAAAAAATCAGCGTCGTTAAATATTGTAATATCGCTATCATGTCAGATAAAAAAAGTTTCCAGATAATATCGGTATACACTCACGTTCTACCGCTATGGATCTTGTCTTCTTTATCGCACCCTTGACTGACATTTTACGCCTGAGATTTCGCCCACTTCGGGCAACCGGACGATTTAGAAGTCCGGAACGTTGCGGGAAGGCGCGAAGCAAGTGATCCTCGAGATATTGTTGTACCTGTGAAAAAATTTCGGTGATTTTCAAACGGAATAATTTTTGGTTTATATCGTCGATCTCTACCTGAGGATTCAATTTGTCGGGTCTTCCTTCCTCGGAACTTCCCAAAAAGCTCAAATTAGTGATACAAGAAGTGCTCAAAAATTCGTTCAAGTTTCCCAACGATACTCTAGTTCCGTTGATGTAACCACTCTTCAATTTCTTCATCGTTGTGATCATTGCCAGGGGTATTTTTCCCTGATCTAAAATATTTAGAGAGAATTAATAATAATCATAAGAGTTTGAAAATTGATAAAATTCTATCGGCATTAGTAAGCGAAATGAATAAATAACAACGTTCGGCAATGCTCGCAAGAATAATTTCGATTAATTTTAGAGACTCACAGAGACCAGAGAGTCTGAAAGAGAAATATATAAGCGATGAATGTATTCAGAATAGAAGAATTACGACGCACGCTCTAGATTATTTGATCTAATAAATAAAAAGGCCCGAGTCAAAACTGGTAGCGTACCTAGGTGAGAATGAGTCGCTACAAGTGTAATAGTAGGCCTCCCAAGCATTTGCCTCCAGTTGATGGTAAGGAACGCCAAGTTGTTTGTAACAGTGTCAACAAGTAGAGATGCGTCGTTTGTTGTATAGTACTCCTCGCCATCAAAGTTCTAACACATGCAACACACCCACGCACCGCAAACGCATAAGCAACAGTCTTAATTTTTTTTTTTTTTTTCAAATATAATTAAGCATTTATTTCATTCAATCTATAAAATTCGGTTACGTGATATGATTGGAAGAGGATGAAAAAATATATGTATCGTTCCATCTGATGTTTGTCAGATACATGTAAGAAAAAAGGAATACTATAATGAATAGCAGTGAATTTTTTATAAATTATGTACCGTCAATTGATCACAGGATAATCTTTTACAAATTTTTCAAGGGCCGAAATTGAGTGTTCAGTTACTCGCTGGGGGTTTTCTGTTACTTTTTATCAACGTCAAGTGTTCTTATTTGTTGTGTAACAAAAATACAGTGTAATTTAAATTCATAACAAAACATAAAGGTAACGAGACAACAAACTGACGTCACACACCCAAGCAATTAGATATAAATCCACGACGCTTATTCCAGACGCGTTAGGAATGACCATCGGTGATGAATTGACGATGTATTTAGTTATGATAATTAATAGATTCAAACTGAAAAAATAAATTCGTATCTGAGAGTCACGGGCTATTAACGGCGCTAAATATGCCAAGAATTTATATTCAGTCTCTTAGATCACTATTCAAATCTTTTTCCCCGATAGAAAGTCTTTTTAGAATACTTTCAGGAATCAATTTACTGGTTCGTGAGATGAAAGACTCTCTTATCTTCTGAATATTGAAATAGAAAATTGTGAATTCTAAAAATTATCGCATCAAATCGTTGGCTTCGAGTATCGTTAGTCGCCCAAGACTCTCAATAACAGAATAGATATACCTAAGTGAGCGTTCTTGACTGGCAACACCACCAGAGGCCGGCCTAACATGTTCTGCCAGCTAGACTTCAAGAAATTTATTTCGCCTTTGAATATGTCAATCATGAGCTCATAGTCCGATGCGATGTAGAAGCGAGTCATGTCCGTCAACTAATTATCGTTTTATTTTTTATCGTTTTGATATTTGTTCGATATTTTTTTTTCCATACAATGAGAAACAAATGAAATAAAAATATTTGTGTAATAATATAAAATATAACGTTCATGTACACGGAGATTTACTCTTCATCAGAAAAATTTGAGAAACATATTCTTCGCGAAATTCAAAGAGTAAAAGTCCAAAGACTTTATTTATTTAATTCTTAGAATTTTTTTGTTGATGTAGAGTAAATCACTCAGTATTAATATAAAAATGATTGATTCAAAAACGTACCTGCGGCGTAAACGCAAATATTTTATCGTGCAAAGAGTACAATTTGCTAGTGCTAAGTATTCCAACATCTCTAGATTTCCTTCCCGATAAACCCAGCTTTTTATTGCGTCCTGAAGGCCAAAAAAAATAAATAAATAACAATTATTGAAGAAATTCAATCAGAATTCTGATCAATCTGTGAACCAGAATTTTTTACCTAAATAAGTGTACAAATGACTGAGAACTTTGGCCGGTTGTACTTCGATAGGAGCAGCTTCTGCGATAGTTTGAACATGGATATCGTGTTGAGCAATTTTTTCTCTAATTTCAGCGTCCTCCGCGAGTATTACAACTTGAACAACGACGTCCGGCTTCTTTTCGCTACACAGACGTCTGTTCAGAGGATCCAATTCTCCGACAGCCAAGAAACCCTGTGGGAGGATAAAGAGGTCTGAGAAATTAATTTTTCCGAGGCTTTTATCGGCGATGTAGAGCGTCACCTCCTGCAACAGTTTTCCCAAAATGTACAAAGACTGCGCCCACATGAAAGGACATCGACCGAATGCCTCTCTCTCCTGACTACCGGGCTCCGCGTACTCCGCAGAAACTTTATCCGCCGGTACGGCGTACAGTTCTGGGACCAGTTTCATACCATCTTCCGACTTGATCATTATCTGCTCGAGATATTCGGTGTATTTCTGAACACCTTCGTCGTTCCCTTGGAAACAAAAGTCAAGAATCAGGTAGCAGAAGAACAGAGGCCACTCGCATTCTATATTCTCGAACATCCTGAGCTCCCAGGGCTCGTAGTAGAGTCTGAAAATGAGATAAATTCGTATAGAATGATTAAATTCTTGAAACTCTTGTGTCTGGAGTTGAATATACCGATTAGGATCTTCTTTCGGGGTCCTATGACCGTCTCTGAGGAACCTTTTGCACCCGAACTTCCCCTGGAGTTTTTTTATTATAGCGTTTCTTGTGAGTTCTATGAGATTAGGTTCGTCAACGGCGAAAGCAGGGAAGCTGATGACGGACAGAAGCCCGCTGTCCAGCTCCTTCGAGTTCGACTCCCTGGGCAACATGGACTGTAACACAGCCTGACACTTCTGCGCCTCGTCGGCCAGAACGTGAATTACGGACGTGGGTCCTCCGCGAGCTCCGAACAAGTCCAATTCGTTCATCGCCTCGAGCGCAGCCTTGGCCATTCCGATACTGCTCGCGTTGAGCTCCGGCAATCCGTGATTAGTCTTGTCCCCACGCTCCCAGATCCCGTAGTCCGGAGTGCAGTAAGCGGACTCGATGTAGAATACCAAATTCTGGATAAAAGCGACCTGAAATAACAAAAACGAGGCATTAGAGGCTCGAACGGTATCATATTCTCCCGATAATCACCTCGTCCAGGTTGAAAACTATCTGCAATCCCGAGGCCGTCATCTGGGCGAGGATCAGAAGGTACAAAGAAATGGCGTCGATCTGAAGATGACCCCATTCCGCGTCTCCGACGACGCTCTGGCCGTTTACGGAGCTGTATTTCGCGTGAAGAGCGTCGTGCGGGTTCTGGGTGGTTTTGAACTTCTCAACTTTATCCTTCTGCTGCATCATGGCCATGAGCAGTCCTCGCATCAGCTTCACGCAGCTCTGCTCGAGCTCGTAGGTCTTGGCTCTGTCCTCGTCCGCGTCGGCTATTTTTTTATAAGCCATAGACAGACCCCACACGGCCAGTATGCAGTATATGTTGTCCCGTATCCAGGCGTGGTTGTTCTCCGGACTGGCTGGAAAAAGCCCCGTCACCGGATTCTGGTGGTTCATTATTATCTTGTGAACAACGCGTTGGTAATAGTCCAGACGGACGCCCGAGTTGCTTCGACTCCGCATCGCGAGTCTGTTGTTATTCTTATCTGGAAACGTAGAATTTTTGTTAAAAAAAATTCCTGAAAAAAAAGGTTTTCGGAAAAACACGGATTTTTACTCCAAAAGTTCATAACTTTTTCGGTATTCGATAATTTACCGCAAAATTTAGAACGATACCCTTGTGTCATGGTACTTTCGTAAAAAAAAGGATGTCTCTCAAAAAGTATATTTATCTCGAAGGTTGAACTCGATGATTCGAGGCTTGAAAGGATGAAAGAATAAAACGTTTTTGTTTAAAAATTTTTTAACTTCTTCTTTATTTACTAATCGTACTATCGAATTTGAAAATAAATCCGGGTCAAAAATTGACCCAGTGTGACAATAATAATACTGATAGAGACGATAATGTAAGAAATCGTTTTTCGAGTGTGTGGAACGTGTGAGAGAATCGATTAACAATACTTACGTCAATAATAAATAGAAGATTTTTCCGTATTTAGGTTAGGTAATAGTGTCTAGGAATACTTTGGTCAGAATTACGGTCACAACATTGATTTAAATCGATATATTTTAAGGTATTTTTTGAGGTTATATAATCGCTACATTTTTTCGATTTATTATTTGCGATGCTAATTTATTATTAACAACACAACAATGTATTCGCGTGTATATTGTTACACACGTTCATTTACAATGTGAAACGAATGTCAAACGCGATCGTTCTGCTGTTTATGATCGATTGTCGAAACAAATGAGGATCGAGGTTAAGGGCGGGACGCACTTAAACATTCGAAATACCTACTATCTCATTGGATAACGAAAATTTCTTATGAAACCGATTTTCTTTGATATTCTCATCAAAATTTTACCCGCAAAATCTTCTTTCAACTCTCACGATGTTTTTTCTTCTTTGTCATATCGAAATTTGATCAAATCTCAGGATTCTATAAAATGTGTCAAAATGAATCTTCCAAAATAGCAGAAGGATAGAAAAGATAAAATTCTTATTCAAATTTTACCGAAAAGGGGATTTAAAAAGTTGTTTATTTGGAGGGGGGCAGAAAACACCACGCGTTTATAGTCTTTATCAAATGATTTATTTAGTCTTAGGTGAAAAGAAAAAAAAATCACATATTCAATTATTACGTTTCAGTAGAAAATAAAATGCAAGTTTTATTCTAATTATCTCTATATAAGTGATAAATTTATTTAAATTTTCACGTATGAATTATACCTATAATATTTATTTACAATGTGTAATTAGTATTGAAGTAAAAACTAAAATATTTTAATCGCTACGTGTATGTTTCAATTTGATATTGTATATAATTGAGAAAAGAATTTCATGAGAAAAAAAAATTCTGTTTATGCGTATCGACTTTATGAAGAAGGAAATTGCAACTAATTTCAGTCCTCCTTGTTGCTATTTCTGGCTATTTTCCAAGCCCCGATTTTATACTTTAGCCAAATTAGTCCCAAGTCTCTTCCCATCTGCAGCCAACTCCATATGGGAACGATTTTTGAACCGTCTATCTCTGTCCAAGTGACTGCGATCTCAGTTATAGGTATTTTCAGAGTTTGTGCAATGTAGAGCATCTCAACGTCGAAAGCCCACTGCTCCACATGCAGAGCGTTGAACAAAGTCCTCGCCGTCTTACGGGTCAGGAGCTTGAACCCACACTGAGTGTCTCTGACTCCTCTGACGCAGAGGAGCCAGACCAAAAAGTGAAAACCATGCATAAGGAATGTCCTGAATATCGAACGTCTCGCAGTCTCTTCTTTCTCCAAGTGCGCCCTAGACCCGCAAATGACTGCGTCCGACTCCGCCACCTTCCCAGGCTCCTTCGTGTAGTCATCTGAAAAGTTAAAAGCCTCAATCAATCATCGGACTCAAACTTTGACGAAAGATGACTGAAAAATTGTTCTCACAGCCCAAAATCCCCTCCAAACTCGCTTCTAGCTTCTCGATATCGCCGAACTTCGTGGCTCCGTCCGCGTCCGCAAAGAGCAACACGCTTCCTCTGGCGCTTTGAAAACCCTGGAAACATAATCGGGGGATTATCATTGCGGAATCGTTTCGATTGTGGTAATTTTTATAAACTAACCAGTCTTATGGCTCCGCCTTTCCCCCTATTCTTCACTAAACTCAGGACTCTGACTGTGTCAAACTTCCGACTGTACTGATGCGCGACGGAGACTGTCTCGTCTGTGCTTCCGTCGCTGACGACTATTATTTCGTAGGTGAATCCGGATCCCTTCCGTCTCTCAAGATATGCGATGCACTCGTCAAGCATGGGAAGTACTGGAAATTTAAAGCGTGATTACGGGGTCGAAGATGTGTGGCTGAAGAAAACTCACGTCTGACTTCCTCGTTGTAAGCTGGAACTACGACACTCAGATTCACGCCCCAGTCGTCACATAGGGACGGAAACTTCTCCGACTCTCCGGTCTGAAAGTTTTTGAAGTAATTCTCCTCCTTGTGACGCCATATTTTCGGGTAGGGCGCCGTCGTCAGGTAAAGAATGAGGAAAAACTGAAAAAGTAATCAGTCGACGCGTTGAAAAAACGATTTTTTCAGATTTGAAGCATAATTTAATTAATTTCACCATCGAGAGAATTCGAATGTTAAGAAACGTCGGTAGAATTTAAACCAAAAAGAACGTTTTCGGCTCCAAACAGGTGAAATTTGTGATTATAATTCGTACATAACCTCTAAAACTCAGCTGTCACTTACCGCTATGAGAAAACATACGGCGAAAGCGAATAAATACGCGATAATAGCTTCCAGGGTGATCATCGTGACTGAATATTGGGATCAGGTGTTACTTGATAGTCGTTAAAAAATTCAAATATCCTATCATCCCGACTGCCACGTAAATAAACTCGCGGTATTCGCCAACACGGCAAACGTAAACCACAGGCGCGCAGCCCCATCCGTGATTCGAGCATACGATCTGAATTTTACGTCACTCATTCACACATCCCGGTGGTTGTGTCTGCGTTTCCTTCGCCTTGTTTACGTTCGGTAGTTGGTAGTTTTTCGTCTTTCATACATGATTTATGAGCCAGATTCTCTCATCAACTTCTTATCTATCCAATGAATATAGGACTTGCAAATAAAACTCACGATCGCGTGATGCTATGAATGCTATTTTCAGGAACGTTGTTTGAAAACTACAATATTACATGTTGTATCATATCGACGCCCGATGCGAATAAAAGCACGTTTCAGATTCCGGGTGGAAAAGAGCACGTTTCGAAATCCGGGTGGAAAAGAGCACGTTTCGAATTCCGTGTGGAAAAGAGCACGTTTCGAATTCCGGGTGGAAAAGAGCACGTTTCAGATTCCGTGTGGAAAAGAGCACGTTTCGAATTCCGTGTGGAAAACAGCACGTTTCGAATTCCGGGTGGAAAAGAGCACGTTTCGAATTCCGGGTGGAAAAGAGCACGTTTCAGGTTGACTCGAATACTAGCACGTTTCGGGTTGACTCGAATAGTAGCACGTTTCGGGTTGACTCGAATACTAGCACGTTTCGGGTTGACTCGAATACTAGCACGTTTCGGGTTGACTCGAATACTAGCACGTTTCGGGTTGACTCGAATACTAGCACGTTTCGGGTTGACTCGAATACTAGCACGTTTCGGGTTGACTCGAATACTAGCACGTTTCAGTTTGACTCGAATACTAGCACGTTTCGGGTTGACTCGAATACTAGCACGATTCGGGTTGGTTCCGAATAGTAGCACGTTAAAAACGTGCTATTACTATTATTCGTTTTTAACGTGCTATTATTCGAGTCAACCCGAAACGTGCTCTTTTCCACCCGGATTTGAAACGTGCAGCTTTTATTCGTATCGAGCGTCGATATAATACGCTGCGTTTTTTATTTAGTATTTTATACCGATTCATTATAGAAATTTCTAATGCATATAATTCTAAACAGAATTATAACAATGACACTAATTCAGTAAAAAATTTGGATTAACTAGAGAATTACAGACAAATTATATAATATGAATTTGAAATGATCAAGAATTTATGACGAATTATTTTTGTTTCCTTTCAAATTGGGATTAAAAGTTCTTTGGCCACTTTTGTCAAAAGCAACTTTATTTTTTTTCAATTGCGGTATATAATTATAATCGATGTTTTCATAGCAGTGTTTTTTTTTCTAATAATTTCTTTACGCTTCTCTACACATGAATGATGATGCAATCTTTTCTATGTTTCATTCATCCTTCATTTCTTAATTTGAACATAATTTTATTCGAATATATGTATAACCAGCGAAATTTAGATCTCAATTTTATAAGGATTGATTCTATTGATCTTATGAGTCATAAATTCCGAATCATATTGCTGAATAAATAAATGAATAAAGTTGAACAATTAAACTACAGATATTTTGAGTTTGAATTTCGAAGCGTATCTCCTGTTAAATTTTCTACCTCTAAATTTGTAGCTGCATGAAGTCGACGACGGTTGCTCAATTATCGATTTTTTCTTTTCTTCTCTACGATCTTCTCTTTTCAGCAAAACTTTTACTTTTTAGTAGAGCAATTTTAGTTTATCAATAAAAATTCGTCGGATATAAAAACCCGGGAATAATCATGTCGAATGAAAAGAAAGACGGAGTAGATGTTGAGACGGAGCCAGAAATAAAGAAGCCGATACCGAAGAAGTACCCCTTTCAAACAGCCAAGAGGAACATTAGTAATTCTGAAAATAACAAACCAACAAATATCGAAGATTCAAAAAGTGAACAAATCGATTTAAAGATCAATGAAGAAAAGTCTCTCCGCGACGTATCGTTGACTCAAATTGCAAACGAGGCGCCCACGACAGGTGAAACTTTAATGCCAGAAATGCTGAGCGAGAGAAACGAGCAAAAAACCCAAGACACCGATACAGAGATTCGAGAGGCAAAGACTCTTGACAATCTGGCGACTGAAAATACAACAGAATTCGAAGTGGTCGAAGTATCGGAAAAGAAAGAAGCTCGTAAGAAAATTCGTCGCAAAGATCTAACGGAGAAGGAGATAAATGAGATCTGCGGAGACAGAAACGGCAGGGGGGGCGGAGCGTACACCAAGACCAGATCGCCGGGTCTAGATCCGAGGTGAAGAGGCGATTCTCACTCGAAAGCTAAACCGAAAGGTTCTAAGGTGAATAATTTCGTCAGATTTCAGCAGCAGAACCAGACGCTGAGGTGTTTTGTGATGTACACAGACTTCTACCGCTGCGAGAAGATCCTTGGCGAGGGAGAATCGGCTTGCACTTGGTTCAAGGACGTTTTTACCTCAATTTGTCCACTCGATTGGATACGTAGATGGGACGAAGCCAGGGAAGAGGGAAGACTGGGCTGGACTAGGTCAAAAACCCAGGGAAAATTTCCTGGCGATCGTTACGGCAGCTGAATATTGTCTGATAAATAAATTTTTAAGACGTGAAAAAAATTTGCCAAAAAAATATGAATTTTATTTTACAGGTACATGAAGATTATTAAATCTATTGATAATATATAAATATTTGATACAAAAGAATATCTTGTTCGTTCTTAGACTCATTTTAATTAACTTTTTTTTTTTTTTTTAATGATTATTCATTCACTTTTCTTGAAAAACTTATCGATGTATTATTGAGTCATTTAAGAATATTTTATAGTTTTTTTTTTTTCTAAATATATATATATACACGTACGTAATATTGTGTGTAGACACTTTTTTTTTAACTTTATCCACTTTCTACTACTACTTTCGACGGGGAGCAAAAAATTAAAAACAATACAATAACAAGATTTAATAAAAAAAAAAAAAATTAACAATTCGTAGTTTATGAAGAAGTACAAATAAGGAATTGAACGTTTTTTTGTTTGTTTTGTTTTGTTATCATTCGCTTTTATGCTTTTCAATTTAGTATCTTTTTTTTTTTTTCTTTCTTTCTCAACGACTCTTTCGATCTAAGGGTCCTTTCAGTTTATGAAGATAACTTACCATCTCGAGGTGTCGCCGCAGCAACCAATGGGATGGACTCTGCCGCGGCTTATGGACTCACCCCACACCTCCGACGGAACAATAATTTCACCTGTAATTTATGGGAAAACATACCCGTTGGAAAATTTTACACGTTATTCCTAATCGTTTCTAAACAAAAGATCAATAAATTAATTCAAAATTAACAAAAATCTACGTATTTTCATGCTAAATAGAGTCTAAAAATGTGTGGGCAAAAAAAAAAGTAATATTTTTAATTGTTGTAGTAATAAATAAAATGATTATCACAAATTCAGCGATAGATTAGTTCGATACGGTAAAACCTGAGGCTTGGGAAAGAATAGAAGCTATAAATTTCTATTAACAAAGGATGTAAGTATTTCAGTATTCAAGAGGAAAAAATCTCTAAACATCTTTACGATATTTTCCAGTCGATGAGTTTGATAATTAAAATACTGAAATTAAACTAGGTCGAAGATGCGGGGGGGAGGCACTTAAAATGTGCAGATGTTTGTTTTGTTGTGCGTGTTTAGAACCACCTTACGTATAAATTTTGTTGATGATAGAGAGAGAGTGCATGTCTGTAGCAAATAGCCATTTAGCTAATTAGCCATTTCTGGCAGATTGATGAACAAAATTGCAGTCCTCGTCTCTGCAGGTCCCCATCAGCTCGTACGGGCATAAAATACCACTAGGATCAGCCGTCCTGGATGTTTATGGAAGAGAAGGAGTCGCTTAGAATTCTCGCTAACTAGTAGCCCAAACACAACTTTGTTATTATGCCGTGGAATTAAATCTCAATCATTATCTATATCTAATCTGTTTCAAGACCCACCTCGGTACCATAAGGTGTTCAAGTACAGATTTGTACGGTTGAAGTATTCTCCTCTGTTCCGGCGTCCCGTCTTTGTTATTCACAGAAAGACCAGCTCTCTTATTATCTAGGACAAACTTGGGCACGTTCGTTCCGTCCGCTTCCCCGCTCAAACTTTGCTTGGAAGAATTTGGGGTGCTCGTTTGTTGCGGAGAATCTTTGGAAATACTATCATTCGCAGGTGGTGCCACTGTGCGATCTATTTTCAGCGTCTCTTCGTCCCCTATATCGGTTTTATCAGCTTCTATGCTCACAGCCAATTCGCCGTTGGAATTTTCCTGACTTTCAACCGCGGGGATACCTATTGTCACAGTCTCTTCACCTTCCGTACTATTTTCGCATATCGTACTAGGCGTCGTTTCAGTCTGAGAATTATCAGAGCTGCTGGTCTGATTCATTGGCTCTTCCCCTTTATCCCCATTCCCCGAGGTTTTTTTGTTAGATAATTGTCGAGTGGATCCGGCTACTTGTTTTAGCCGATTATTCAACAGCTGAGCACCGGCCGCTGGTACCCTGAAAGACGAAAAAACTCGCGATTTTTATTATACTTTAATTTACACCAATTTTTTTTTACTCCTGCGAACAGTTTCAGGCCGATACCAATCTTCGTGCGATGTTAATAAAACCAAATCATACTTATAGTTGCTTCCGACGACCTGGCATCCGAGTCCAAGGCAGATCCTGGTCATCTTGACGCACTCTCTTCTTCCGCAGTTCACCTTTTCGTAAGTTGCAGAGATGTTTGGTGCCATCTTGCTAACACGGGCGCGTTGAGCCTCCAGTCTTTCCTCCGCTAGTTTCAGCTGCTCTCGCAGCTTCTTGACTTCGGCCACCATGTTCGACTGCACTTCTTTTTCCATCTTAAGTTGTTTCAGGTTCCCGGAAATCTCTGATAAGTCATCCAAGATCGCATACCTAGGGGCAATAAACCCTGTATTATATTCAATCTGTGTGAAACACATTAAACAATTCTAAGAGCCATTCGAACCGGAGCGCTCACCGTTTTTTCACTAAGTTCTGCTCAACAGTAGCCAAATAAGTCTTTTGTTCGCCTAATGGCAGCGCGGCGATCGCGTCAAGTTCTTTTCTGACATCGCCCCTAACTTTTTCCCAAGTTTCCGTATTGTTTTTCAATTTTTTCGATCCAGCTGCGGCTTTCTCCTGGCTGCTCTGGGTGGCTGCCGATCCAGCTGTCCCGCCATCTCCGTTTTCATTTCTTGGAATAATCACAGTAGATGTTGAAGAATCTGGCAAAGTATGATTTTTGCCGTTTTCCTCGTTCCTCGAAATGATCAGAGTCGAAGCATCCGCATCTACAGAGTTATCACACCTGTCGTCGACGCGGGGCGAGTCTAACTGAGTTTCATTACGATCCAAGGGGGGAGTTGAGCCCAATTTTTCATCCGTTCCACCGCTATTCGCGTTCAGAGTTTTTGTGATCGGAGATTCCTGGGCTGTGGATTCTTTATTCTTGTTCGTCTTAGCGTTCAAGTTCGAGTTATCGCCTAAGCTAACTGTCCTACCAGTTTTACCCTGCTTCAATTGCACCTGAACATTTTCTAAACCTGACTGATCCTTAACGGATATTTGAGAATTACAGTCTTTGGTATTTACCGTAACGCTAACAGCGGTAACTAGTCTAGTTTGTGAACTACTCACAGGAATGTTTGAATTAATAGATTTCTTAAATCCTAAATTAATGTTCGCAGTTTCGTTGGGAATCTGGATACTAAGATTTGGTATAGAAGCTATCGACGGAGAATTCGCCTTGCTAGCGACGACAGGACTGACAATTTTCGTCGTCGCACTAGAAACGACAGTCTTCACGCCACTCTGAACGGCAACGTTCCTCGTACTGTCTTTGGGAGAGGTGGCCATCGGAGTGAGAGAGCTTGCTGGCGCGTTGTGACTCTGTTTCGACATCGTCGGGGAGTGAATCGGACTGGCAGGAGACAACGGACCGGGCGGAGTGCCGCTGCTTTTACTACTCGGAGATAGAGGCCCCGCGTTATTCACCAGCACTCTTTGCAGCTTCAACTTCTCGCGTTCTAGAATCTGCTGCTTCAACCGGCGATATTCTTCCTGCAGGGACACCGGGAGATGACGAACCGCCTGTGGAAAGAGTGAATTAATTATACAACGAACGATACGGATTCGATAAAGAAACTTGATTTCCTCACCAATGGAGTTGTCGAGAGAATCGGGGATTTTCTGTGCACAGGTGTTGCAGGATTCGCCGGTTTTTGAGCACCAGGACTTTTGAGACTGGGTTTAACGGCGGCGGCATTTTCTTGCTTCTTTCTAACATCTTTCAAGAATAAATCAACACTTTTTTCAAATTCGGACATTGGAATAGCCAATGCCGGTTTTGGTTCCGTTCTGTTCGTGCTGATAGTCTCTTCCACGTATCTGGTCGGTGGTTCGATTTCATTTTCGCTCTCAGAATCAGAGGCAAGATTAATTACGAATCTCTGAGTGTCGGACAACGGCTGAGTTATCATGCTCCTAGTTCGACCGGTGTCCAATATTTTATTACCGTGCAAGTTTGTTCTGCTCAAAGTTTTCTGAGCGTTTGTGATCGCCACCTTTTGTAAATTCAATTTCTTTTGAACCAAAGTGTTCTGATATTTTTTGGCGTTATTAACGACCTTAGTGCTGGCAGAAATCGGTGCTTTTTTGGCGATCTTTTTCAACGGAGCTTTAGAACTCGCCGATATTGATCTCTTCCTCAGAGGTATCGCAGACGCGGTTTGATCTGGAGTCGCGGGTCTAGACATAACGCTTTCTATTGTCGTAGGACTCGCTATTTTTGCTTGAGGTACCGAACTACTTGAATTGACATTTTTATCGGAAGAATTGATCAGAGTTGAATTGTTCTCGCCCAAAGATGGTGGCGTGCAGTTGCTACTCGAACTATAGACTGAATTTACAGATACTTTTGGCCCCGGAGTATTTGGCAAGTCTTTAGCAGACTCTGTGCTCGTATTTACTGAGGTAAGCGACAAATCTGAGAGCGGAGTTTTTGGCGCAGCATTTGCAGGCTCCGAAGGTTTGCTCCTCTTGGCCAAAGAGGCAAGTAGAATAGCTCTCAGCGCTTCTTCGTCGTCATCGAGACTGCTTCTTCTTCTTTTACTAGCTTCAAGTTTTTTACACTCTGTACTCTTCGATGTGGAATCTTCGTTTTCTGGACCAGTAGACGTCGAATTTTTAACAGATTTGGTCGCTGCGTTTGAAGCCTCGGTATTTTCTTGAGCTTGCGAATCCGCTTTCAAGTGTTTCACATTACTATCATCAATCTCCTCCGGAGTAAAATCTCCTACACGTTCTAGAGAGGCCGGATCATCTTGGGTCGTTTTCGTGCCGACGATCACCTCCGTTACTTTCTGCTGTTTACTAATTCCTATTCTGTGCTCTTCCGGCTTGTTCGCATCTGTTTTTTTATGGCTGTTCGATGCTCTATCAGATTTATACTCGCTTCTTCTGTCTCTTCTCTCGTCTCGATCCCTCTTGCTCTTATCCGGATCGGGTTTTTTCAATTTCTCTCTCGAGCTTCTTCTTTTTTCAGCAGGATCACCAGACCCATGCTTTTGATTTGTTTTATTGGAATTCGAAGTCTGCTTAGTATCCCCACCTCCAGTTCCTTCGCCTGCCGATCCTTTTGAAACGTTCAGTACATTCTTGGACCTGTTTCTATACCTGCAGCGTCTTCTCGATCTTGTCCTCTTTGCTTTACCCGAATTTTGCGGCTTATTGGATAACTTAGGGGTCTCAGGCTTCTTCCCCTTGTCTTGAACGGCGCTGGTTTGAGGCTCTGGAACAGGCAGAATCGGCTCAGCAATCTTCATACTGTTTCCCAGCTGCACTGCTTCCGTTGCTTCCCAGGTTTTGCTCGGAGCCTGAACATCTTCGGACGGATTATTCGTCTCATTTCTACAAGTCGGTAGCGGTAGCTGTGCTCTGACTATCTCGGTCCTCTCCTTGTCTTCCAAGACTGAATTATCGCTAGAAGAGCAGTTGAATGCAGCCGGTGTAACGATTCTGAGCTGCGGTTTCTTCATGACTGGAGCTAGTTTTATCGGCTTGAACATTTTATTGGTCTTGGTTGCCTCGGTTGAAATTGGTACCGGCTGCATATACGCGCTTCTGAAAGCCGGTTCGAGGTGTCCTTCAGCTTTCTTCTGCGGTAAAGGCTGCTGGAGATTCTTATTAGATTTCAATATCGACGCCGGCACCAGCGACCTGTTGACCAGAGTCGGTATTTTATTAGCCTCTTTGGTAACGTCAGGAACTCCTAGAAGATACAACGGCTCCTTGACGAGCTTAGGTTTGTCCTTTGTCATGGAACTGGCAGGAATGTGAATTTCAATGTCTCTGGGTTCAAAGACGAGCGGACTACCGTCCAAGTCCATCTCAGGCAAATCGTCCACTGCAATCATAGTATCTTCGGGAGAATTTGCAGAAGAATTCATCGCAGAACCGAGTTCTGCCATCATCGACGATGTCTCAGATCTCTGGTCCTGATCCGCCTCAATTTTCTCCGGGCAAGCCGCAGATGGCAAAACTTCTTCAGTCAGTCTTGGCTCTCCTGCTACGATGCTATCTTTGGGTTTACAGACATTCGTGCTTGTCAACTCTATCTGTATCAAAGCGCTTCGGCGTTTCGAATTGCGATTTTTGGAGGGCACCTTCTCCCTCTGTGGTCTAACGATTCTATCTGTTTCATGGAAGGGTGGCGGTGCGTTCAATTCTATATCGTATACCGGAGTATCGGTGGGTGAATAAGGAGTGTCAGGGATCTGAACGACTTCGGAATGAAAGAAGGGATTGTCTTGGAGAGAAAAATAGATATCTGGAGTCTCGATTGGCTGCGAAGGAGAATAAGGTGCTGCGGGAATAACGTCGGACCGAGTGTCGAATCTAATTCCCAGAGCGTCAGTCACGTGAGTGGGAGAGTAAAGAGAGCTCGTTGGAGACTGCGAGCTTGGAAGCACGTTTGAACACGAGTAATAGGTGGCCTGAGACGAGTGAAGACTGTCGTTTTCCGATATCGCCTGTATCCCCGGAAAACTTGGGGCTATCGCGGCCTGACTAGTTCGATTGGCAAACGTAACGTCCGAAGCCCGGATACCGAGCAGCTCGGAGTGTATAGTAATTTGTCGAGAGACGTCATCGGTCGGGGAGTAAGGTTCCTCTTCCTTCTCCTTCTCCAGTTCAACCTCTGAGTCCAATTCCATATCTTCAGGATTGGTATTCTCGTTGAGACCTTGGATAGGGGTGGTCCGCGGGGTTTTGAACTCTTCGTCGTTATCTTCGTCGGGGATGGGAATACTGTCCAGAAAGCTCTGGCTGAAGGGACTTTCGGTATTGCCACGGGTCAAGTCTGCAGGCTTCCTCGTCTTCCCCGGCACAACGCCTCTCTCCATTCTGTCTTTGTGTTTCTTGAGCATCGCGGACCTGAGAGCTATCATTCTGAGCTCCAGATCCTCGACGTCGTCGTCTCCGTTGTTATTTTCACAGCCAGTTTCTTCCCTCTCCTCTTCCTTTGCGTTCCTCTTCGGCTTTGTTTCCAAAGCCATTCTTCTCAGCAGCGCCAGATCCTCTTCGTCCTCATTCTCACTGTACTTTTTATCCCCGTTGTCTTTCCCAGCGTCGCTATTCTCGCTCCCTTTCATCATATTATTCAGCTTATCCTTCAACGAGGCTCCTCTGGTTTCCCGTCTCCTGGAGCTCCGATTCGCCAAATGCGTTCCGAGGGTTCTCAGCTGTCTCACCTTCTTCAAAAGCTTGTTCACGTCGCCGTGGGTATCGAGCTGAGGATTAGAAGGAGACAACGAAGTCCTGAAAGGTCTTCTAGTCGGCGACTCAATCGGCGATCTTCTCGGCGGAGATCTGGGCCTTCGCAAAGGGGATTTTCTCAGGACGGGCGATCTGTGCCTTCTCAGAGGCGACTTGGCCATTCTGGACCTCGTGAAAGCAGATCCTGGAGGTTTATGGGGGGAATTTGACTCCCTGTGATGGACCCTGGGCAAATGATTGTCCTTCAATACTTGAGAGTCTCTTTTAGTACCGACGGAACTTTCGGCAAGAAAACCAGATAAGTCCGAGGCATTTCCCGCGTTTTGAGAGCGTCTTTTTCTCTTCCTTTTTCTGACTTTAGCCGACTTTGCGGGCAGAGTAATTTGCTTGACGTTATCTGCAAGCCCGACTATCTCCATATCGCTGTCACTGGATATGGGTATGAGATCATTGTTGTTTTCTTGCAGCGTAGACGCGGGATGCTTGGAGCCCGAATAGCCGGAGTCTTTGGTATTGTGGCAGTTTTCTTTTTCTTGTACTGCATCTTGAGGGAAAAAATATTCTACTTACAGGTTAGAAAAGGTGCGAGAC
Source organism: Euura lappo (assembly GCA_018257835.1). Lineage (NCBI taxonomy): Eukaryota > Metazoa > Arthropoda > Insecta > Hymenoptera > Tenthredinidae > Euura > Euura lappo. The sequence continues at coordinate 104,060 of JAEUYN010001021.1, read as the reverse complement.
GACGAAAATAAACGTCCAAAAGTACCAAACAAAGTGAACGACTCTACAAATTCATAAAAATTCCAAATTTCAAATCAAACGAATGAATGACGAAATAATTTCGGTAAATTACCTTTTTTCGTCGAGCCCTTGGAGCGGAGCGATCTCGTCGGCACCGCGCACCAGGAGGCGCAGTGTTTGGTCGACAAGCAGCTAGGACACTGTCCGGCGGCTCTGCGTCTCGAGTTGCATCCGTCATTGAGTTGACCTTCTTCGGAGGAGCTGACATCTTCCAGTGATATTTCTCCCTCTTCTTTTTCGTCGAGGATTTCAATGACTTCGGTGCAACCGCTGGATAGGTCGCTAGCCATTTTATGAGAACCCCTTACTCAGGCTAAATTCTTGTTAAAGACTTCTGAACATTAATGTTACGTACGTGAAAAATTTTTATCGATGTAGTTTGAATTTACGCCGAATAATCATATTTTTCTTTCTCATTTATATCATCGAGTTGAGCGAATAGTGTGTCGCATTGGGTTTTATTTTAGATTTTATTTTGCTCCGATTGTCTTTCTCCGATTTGACGTTATTCAAGGTTAATTGCGCACAACAACCCGTCTCTCTCTCTCTCTCTGCTTTGTGATAGTGAATAAAATCGACAAAAGTTTACGTGCGAAGCCTAATAATTATGACTTGTGGGGGATATGAATTTGATAAACTCTACTTTTATTTATTACCGTCAAATTTTGTTCACTTCCTAAATTTCACGATTCGGTATCGCGTTGGATCCGTAAACATTATTCACCGTAAATTCTTTCTTCATTGTGGAAATAATTATTAAGTCGTATCTATATGATGTTGAATGATATGTGCGACGTGCGTGCGTGCGATTTTCACAGGCCGAGCCCATGGGACGAGTATACAGTCTGGCCAACCGAACCAACACGATTAAACAAAAGAACCACACGGACAAAGTCTCACCTTCCAGTTTGGCAGACTTGATATCGATCATCGATAAATATTACGTCATCGAACGAGCGTTCGAGATGCGCAGAAGAATGCGCGATGATTGAATACAATTTTTTTAAATCATAAGAATGATAGGAATGAACTTCAGGTGATTGTAAATTAATTTTCAATCGTCACGTGACCATTGTTGTCCGCAGCGCCCCCAGACGGTAAAACTGTGCTGTGACGTCACGCGCGACCGGGAAATTCAAACGCTGTATTAAAAAAACTCGATTTACGGTAGAACAGGCTATAAACAATTAGGTGCAATATGTTCTTTATCAATCCTGATAACGATTAAATTATCGGATAAGAGAATAAAAAAAAAATAATGAAACTTCCCTATTACAAATTCAAATTCAAACACAAAGACACTCAACTCAGAAATTATCATTATTATTATTGATATTATTATTTTTGTCTTCTTTAAACAATTAAAGCTATAAACAATCGCAATTATATTTGTTCATCACTTCTTCGTTTATTATTTTATCCTTTCGTCGGTATTTTTGCCACACAAATCCCTTCCAAAAATGCAATACTTCTAAAATGTAAATTCAGAATTTGCGTTCATACAATAACATTGTTTATTTTTCTTCCAACAATCAAACTATGCATCCTTAGACTATTGTATAAAGATGACAATTGCCCGAAAAAGGATCGTTGAAAATCCCAATGCTTCTCAGACTGGTCCAAATAATTTCAATACTAGTTTGATTCAAAAGTTGACAACTATTTCCGCTTCGAATCTTCCCTCCCCTTCGATTTTCCAATCGTCGGCAATCACTTCGGCAATATACTACGTGACGTCACTGATCCGGTATCAACTTCAGACAAGACGCGCACGTGCGTGAATCGAGGGAACATAACCTAAAATAATATTATGATACAAAAATACACAAGTTCTAAGTAATTTATTTCTACTATTATGAGCGGTGAAACCAATTCGTTTGCCGACTTGAAGCTGAACTCGTGGATTGTTAAACAATGCAATTTCATCGGTGAGTTGATTCACTTTCACCATCCTCTTCTCGATTTTGAGGTTATTTCGAACGACTTCTCAGTATTTTTACTCTTCTATTCGCTCATTAAAAATTCCTGTTTATTGTTAAATCAAACTGAATAAAAATAATCGAGGATCCAGCGTCTAAAACTCTATCCGAATTATCTAGGGTTGAAAAAACCAACGCCGATCCAGGTCAACTGCATCCCTCGTATTTTGGCCGGACAGGATTGTATCGGTTGTGCGAAAACGGGAAGCGGTAAAACTCTGGCATTTGCTTTACCGATTTTACAGAAACTATGCGACGATCCGTACGGGATATTCGCCCTGGTTCTCACTCCGACGAGGGAACTGGCCTTTCAGGTAACAAATACGAGCACCTGATCCGTCTATCGTTTGCAACCGCGATATAATCCCACCTTTTCAGATCGCGGATCAATTTTCGGTGATAGGAAAAGCGATAAACCTCAAGAAGTCCGTAATCGTTGGGGGAATGGACATGATGGTGCAGGGAAAGGAGCTCGCCAGGCATCCTCACGTCGTCGTCGCGACTCCGGGTCGGCTCGCGGACCATTTGGAAAGCTGCGACACCTTCACTCTGAAGAAAATCAAGTTCCTGGTGTTGGATGAAGCGGATCGATTGCTCAGTGGGCAATTCGACACCCAGATATCGACCATATTCAAAGCCTTGCCCAAGCAGAGACAGTCTCTCCTCTTCAGCGCCACCATCACAGACGCTCTGGACAAAGTGAAACAAGTCTCCTCCAACGAGGTGAAGATAAAAGCCTCCGATAACTCCCTGCTAGTTCTAAAACGTTTTTCATCATCTGCAGGTTTTCATGTGGGAATCGAAAGACGAGTCTGGAATAGCGACGGTTGATAAATTGGAGCAGCACTACGTCCTGAGTCCGAAGGAGGCGAGAGACGCGTACTTGGTCGAAGTGGTCAGAACATTCAGAAGCAGTAACGATACGGGATCGATTATGATTTTTACTGACACTTGCAAGTGAGTTAAAATCGTTCAAGTTCGATTTATCTCCTATAAAACTGTAAATTTGTTGTTTTATTTTTCAGGAATTGTCAGCTGCTCTCGATGACGCTGAACGAAGTTGGTTTCACTAACGTAGCTCTGCACGCGATGATTAAGCAGAGAGAAAGATTGTCGGCGCTGAGTAAATTTAAATCTAATCACGTGAAGATTTTAATCGCTACCGACGTGGCGGCCAGAGGGTTGGATATACCCACGGTTGAACTGGTTATCAATCACACGGTTCCAAATGTGCCCAAAGAGTATATCCACAGGGTTGGAAGAACCGCGAGAGCTGGAAGAGGCGGAATGGCGATCACCTTGGTAACGCCTTACGATATCAAGCTGATTCACGCTATAGAAGAAACAGTCGGGACTAAATTAACGGAGTATAAAATCGACGGTGAGTAATGAAGCGCCTGGAGTAATAATTCAAGGAAAGAGAGTTTATAATTTAGTAAGAATATTTTTTGTACATTACAGATAAAGAAGTCGTGACGATTTTTACTCAAATATCCGTAACTAAACGAGAAGCGGAAATAAAATTGGATGAGACTGATTTTTACGAAAAGAAATTGATTAATAAGAGAAAAAAGATGATACTTGAGGGTAAGGATCCTGACGAAGAGGAGAAAAAGCTGATCAAACGATTGAAGAAGAGCAGGAAACCGACGAAGCAGTCGAAATCGAAATCAGATAGCTAACATGATCACTGAATACATTCGTGTTTTATTTATAAATAATTCCTGTATTAATTTTATATTTTATGTATAATATTATATATTGTATAAATTTCATGCATTAAATTTAACTAATTCTGTATGTTTCAAGCAGGTATAAACGTTTTACAAATTTTTTTCATCATCCAATTACATTGGTATATTATCTTACTTCCTTAACGTGTAAATGGCATTTTTTTCTGTTATTAAGAACACTTTCAGAGTGTGAAACACATACTTTGTGAGAAAGTAAATGATCGTATGAATCATTGAATAAATACAATCGTCCAATAATTATTATTTATTATTAAAAAAAAATAGTTTTAGGCACAACTATACTCTTAATCAATTATCACAGTCATAATCGATTGATCAATGTTGTATCGAATACTGTGTGGGGATCATCGAAATATAATTTATCGTACAAGTGACCTTTTTATTATTTATTATTCAATTACCAAAAATCTTCCATGGACAAAATTTCACCGTTCTACCCCGATACAACAGAAATGGTTGCTGCTTCTGTTTTGTTATGACTGATATCTTCATATTTTTTATACAGACTTGAAAGTCACACTAATTATCTGAATTTATTCAGAGATCAATTTGTTTCTCGTTTTTGCGAAATATTAATAACTAAGTTATTTTTCGCGCTTCGTAGTCGCGTGTGTGTGATCCTTCCTAGTTATACAATTATGTACGAGCCAGTTACCGATGCCTTGAACCGAATTACCTAAGAAAGGAATTTGTTCCTAGTACCTAAAACTTTGGAATAATAAAAATTACATTCGCGCCCTAATCTTCTCTTCGTTTCGTATCAAACCCAACTTGTCCAAGAACGTGTACAACTCTGTAACATACTCTTTGGGGTGTTTGCGAAAGTGTCCGACGTGAGGTGACTTCTCGAAAATCTTCATGTACGTCTGTAACATAAAAAATACACGGTTATTCAAAAATCCATCAGTTTTCCTCTCCTTGCTCTTCTCACTCACCTGGACGCCAAGGGAATCCCAAGAATCTCGTACCCTCTGGTTACACTTGAGAGCGCCAACTGGATCAGTTTTACTGACCAAAAAGAGAGCGGGACTGTGGACTAAATTCGTATGGAACAACTGACTGGAACGGATGTAGTACTGCGTCGCTTGCTTGTGAAAAGTTGCCATGTGGTATCTGTAAAATTGATCGACATCTGTGAAAATGGTCCGAGTTACGAATCCGATCGTTCGACGTACTCTAAATATTTAGCCAATGCTCCTTGGAGTATAGCGTTATTTGGAAATACGGCGCGGGGAGTTCCGATCGTTATTTCGCTTATGTCAGCCGCACTGTCCCATATTTGTCCGACGATGCGTTTGAGAACCGGGTCGTATCTCTGTCTGTCCGTAATGACCATGGACAAGACTTCCCCCCACATGTAACCGCCGACGGAAAATCCGTGGAGCAGTACTCGCTCGTAGTTCTTGTTCTGTTCCAAGAATGCGAGTAGATCTGCGGCTATCAGCTGTAAGTAGGAAGGAAAAAGGTTTATTACATTTCCTTCGAGCTGTTATTTCAAGCTACTGACTCTGGAGCCTTTAGTGGGCCAGATAAGTTGCCAGGGACTTATCGAGACTGTGACAACGTCGAAGCCTTGCTCCATGTAGAAATTGGTGAATTTCATTATGTGTTTCCTCTTGGAGAGGAGCCACGATAAGATAACGAGCAACGGACGATCTTTAGGAGCGTTCAAAGGCGCGTTACCAGTTCTGGATACCACATCTTTATCCTGAGATATCAGCTCGATGTTCTTTGTTATGTGGTGACTGGATAACATCCTGCAGGCAATCGCGCTGGCAAACTGTAACAAAAAACTGTTATTTAATACTCGGTACGTGATTGAAAACCGATTATTGAGCACGTTCGTCGACTTTGGCACTCAAAACACTGCATCGGAACATCATAACAACGAGTAATGTTTTCCTGGAAGATTACTCACCAAATTTTGATTGTTGCGCAGGATTAACTGAGTTTTGGTTAAAATTGAAAAAGCCACCCTCAGCGCAGTCATTTTAAATCAGTTTTCGCTGCCAGAGTGGTTCTTTAAAATTCCTGAAAAGATACAGAACGGAGATGAAACCGAGCTTTATTCGAGCAGTTATAACGAGAACTAGAACTAGAAATAGCTGAGGGTTATCTAGTGCACGTCAACTATACGATAAGAAAAAAACGCAGTAAGGCTGAAATAATCAGGCGTTCGTGGTATAATAGCATACAGTAATTTCACGATAATTACGAGAGTTCAAAGTGGTCATGTGTTCAAAGTGATCACTCATACGTACACCGAGAAATAAGAGAAACCATAATTAATTCGCGGTCAATGTGTAATTTGAATAGAGCCATAATCACCGCAGGGTTATTCGATATATTCACAATTTCTAAAGTCTCGAGAGCCACGTGTCGTAACGCGGTCAGTGGTCAGCAAAATATTTCCGTTCCGCTATCTCAAAGCCCTTCACAACAAAAACTTTTCGTCTATTTCGCTAGAGTTCAACGATTCCGATGGGTTCTGAAACGTAGGATGATCGAACGAACAACCGTCAATTACTCGGTACTCGGTGCTTAAATAAACTAATTGCATTTATCATAATAATATCGTGTGTGTGTGTGTATTGCACTGTATAAATAAGCCGCCTCGGGTCTACACAACGGCGCGCTTCCTACTCTTCCTAGAGAAATAAACTTTGAGTGGATATTAAATTGTCCTCGGTAAATAAAAAGTGATTAATAAAAAATACCGATTTATGAATTATTGTTACATTAGCGATTACGAACCCGTTATGACTTTTTTTTTTTTTTTTCTCCCCCGTTATGAC